>JADAQX010000251.1:0-62253 GCA_015476325.1 Cardiosporidium cionae | reverse complement strand
TTTTAGTATTCCCAACATTTATTCATTTGTAAACTGCACTGAGGTCACGCAATTAACTGCTGCAAATCGGGAACCAACCACTTCCCCATTTCATTGTGAAATACAATCGAACTCAATTTATACCTAGTGTGTGCTCATAAAATCGACATTTTATTCATATAGGTTCGAATGCTTGAATGGAAAAGTAATAAAATCGGAAAATGGTGAAAAAAGCGGACAATGAATTTCCAATCAATGGAATGATCACAAACGCTACAAAAATGGTGTTTCTTATCTATTGTTTGCATAAAGAAAGAAATATTTCTATCAAACGCCACAACCTTTTCAGAGTAACAAAGCAGAGAGTGAGTTACAAAAGCCGGTTCTTCCAATAAATCAGTTCGGGAAGAATACCATGGAGTTTTCATGTTTTTCTGCATCCAAATTTCTAGTGGAGTTTTGCTGTATTTTCAACCAATGATGGCAAAGTATTTGTCTTGGCGCAGTGAAATATTTGATCCCATACAGAAACCTAGTGCCACATATTTTTGTGAAACCGTACATCTTTATTCTTTAGAAGAATTAAAGATAAACACAATAGCGAGAGCAATTTCCCTTTCAAATATATAGGCGCTCTATAGCTATTTTTTTGTGTACAATAGAAGCGAACTCTTCTTTTCCATGTGGGGCTTATTTGAAGGCTATGCAAATAAAAATTAGCATAAGTAGACCCAACTTAGTAACCTGCAAGTTTCTGAACGGTTAGCTGCTAAGGGGAAGAGTTTTATTCTATGGGGCGCAGGTCCCGTCTCACAGCACACAACTGTGGGTATTACCCGGACTGTACGAACTGGATCTGTATTTGAATCTTACAAGTGGATAAATGAGGGCTGTCACTATGCTAGAGTTGTACTGCACCCTTAAGTATTTTCAATGGCCAGTTGTCAATAGGTGACTAATATCACATGAAATTATCATTCCATGTATAAAAAATGACGAAGTATTTTGTAATACACTTTGCTTTTCCTATCATAAACATCTGTATACAATAACACCGCAAAGCATTACTTTTGCAGAGGCAAATTTTGAATTAACTGGAAAGGCAGTAACACCTGAATGCAAAGCATTCAAAAAATAAGCATTGAGTAAGTATGCTAATATTTATTTTTATGTTACTTTTCGGGTAACATAATGGTTAGTGAATGTATAGATTGGAAGAGCCCCCTGCGTTAGCATTCTTCATTCGAAGGTTGTACATTCATTTAACTTTATTTTAGTCGCAATAGCGAAAAATAAATTGGTTTCGTAAATTCTATTTTATAATTCTTGCTGCTTTGAAGAAGAAAACGAAGCTATTTTTTTTCTATTTATAGATGGCGTCGAAGGTTTACAAAGCTTCAGCTCGGTGAAGCAGATCAAGCCAGCTAGCACTCGCGCACGCAGTACTTCAATACGTATGTGCGTTTTACTGGTGAAGCGGTCAAGATTTGTAATAGCTGCAACAATATCATATGGCAGTTTAGACAACAGTAACAAAAAAATAATGAGATTGCCTGGTATCTCTCCTTAAACAGGTGTGAGTCACCTCTCCTCTTATATTCACTGCATTTTTGCTAAGATTCATTCTTTCTGACCATGCAGCAACGGAATTTTCCTCCTCCTCGTGGACATGCCGAACAAGGTCATCTTTCTGCTCCTTCTGCAGCAGAGCGACTAAATCCCTATGCTGCTACACGCCCTCCTACTGTTTACTCTCCCTCTGGGAACACTGTTCCTGGGCCTTTAACGGGTACTCCTCCGGTCCCAATTGCTAAAAATGTATACTACAATACCGCTGGGCCTTCTCGACCTCCAATGTACCCAAGGATTGAATACCAATCGAGTGTTTGGTCATCACCAGCTTCTCTTCCTACATCACAAGGATGGCCACGTAATAGAGGAGAAGCTCCAGCGAATGCGATTCCGAGTTCTTTAGGTACAGCTCCAGAATTCGTCGCAAGCCCCTCTGCAATGCCCCCCTTGCAAGGTTACTCGCTCAGTGTATCTGGTGAACGATCAAGGAATGTAGGAATGGGAGGACCTAGCACGAATGTATCGGCTACATATCCTCCGATGGATGGCAATCTTTCATCTGCTGCAGCTGGCCAAAGAGAAGAAGCAGGCGGACTTGCACCCTCTAAAACTCCTTTCCCAATGGTGGAAGAATCAAGAAGAGCCGCTCAAATGCCTTCCTCTTCTTCTGTACCCAACCCTATGTCAAACGCATTGGCCCAGATGGTTATGTCTTCTATGGTAGATCGTGTGGGGATGGATTCAATTCCAATGTCTAAATTGCATGCATTTTTCCCGTCCGCCGTAATGATGCTGAGGCAATACTTTAATGTTAGCCACAAATATGTTTTTAAGAAATTATTGATCCTCCTGTGCCCTTACATTTTTCTTATTCATTCTCACTGGAAATCTATACCGACACGCACCCGACTGGCTGGCCAGGTCTCTTCCCAACATGATATAGTAGAGGAAAATCAAATGCAAGAGGAATCTGCAAGCTTGCAGGTGATGAAACGAGCAGATTTGTATATACCCTTAATGGCATTGATAACGTATATTTTGGCCATTGGATTGACCAAAGGAACTTCTGGCAATGATTTTCGTCCAGATGTGTTAGGATCCGCCGCCACCTTCTCATTAACACTCATAGCATTGGAAGTAATTGTGACTAAAGCAGCCTTCTATCTCTCTGGAAATTCTTTCGTGACCGTCATGGATTTGATTGCTTACAGTGGCTATAAATTTGTCCATCTGGTCCTCATTATTTGTGTAGGCATTCTGATTGGTTTAACCAGTAGTACATCCTCAGAAATTCTCGAAACATCGATTTCTTCAGGGGGGCGCCTCATCAAGGGGAGTACGTACAGCCCACCACTCCTGAAATATAGTGCTGCGGGTGACGCCTTTAAGAGTAAAGCAGCGAGTGGAGATTTTGCCTCTTTTGCCTTTCCTAAGACTATGAATCGCCATTCTTCTACTCTATTCTGGTGCTGTTTTCTCTACTTCACTGTGTGTGCTGTCATTGAAATGCTGCAATGCCTCACAAAACCTCTCCAAACGGGTACGGCTTCAGAGTTAGAATTGCGTATACGTCGATCCTCCTCCTACTATATTGCATGGATTCTTGCGTTTGCACAAATTCCACTCTGCTACGTTCTCATGCCCTCCATAAGTCTTTAAATACATTTTTGGTATATATATATAAATGAAAGGCCTACTCGGTTTTTATTTATATATATATAATAATAATAACCGGATTCTGGTTTTTTTTTCTCTTCCATCACTCTGTTTCTCCTCATTTTTTTGTTTTATGCTGCACACCTTTTCTTTTGGCCTGTAAGACGTCTTTTTAAGTTTTGTCATCCTTAGAAACGTTGTTTAGAGGAAAATGGATAAAAACTTCCCTGCAGAACTATTCATTGAGACCATTCTCATCCTACTCCAATGATCACGTTTTGGGGTGAAGATCACAGAATGGGGATAAGCAATAGAAGAGAGAGAAGGAGAGAGAAGGGAGGGAGAGGAGGGAGAGAGATTGGCACAGTCTCTCTCTTTTTGAACAATTTTTCCTGTCGTAGGAAAAATGATTTTAAAAATAAAATGTTTCATCCATAAGAAACCAAAAACCACCGACATCTCTCACATTATCTATAATAAACTCTTTCTCTCTCTCTCTCTTTTTCACATACATCTCTCACATTAGCTATACAGTCTATGCGTTACTTCTCTCTCTCTCTTTTTCATCATCCTCTTCACATAGCCAGGATATGCGATGTTGGCTATAGAAACTAAAAACGCCGTTTTCTATACAAAAACGAAAGAGATTCTCTTCATCTGTATCTCTCTCTCTCATAGCTGTAGAATGAAGGAAGTGTTTCCACGAGGATTATTTTTTATATACGTTTCATCATTTTTTCCTTCCTTTCAGAGGAATTCTTTTTGTAGGAGATTATAACATTTGCGTTGTATGTAATCTCTTCCTTTTTTTGTAATGTGAATGTTTCAAAATCCATCATAAACTCTATAAAAAGGATTTTTTTTTCATAAAAACAACTTTTTTTTTAAACAGAGTACAGTAGAATAAAGAGAAAGAAAGGTTTTATCTTCTTTTTTTAATCATTTTTGGAAATATAAATAATATTTTTATCTCAAGAAAGAACTATATCTCTATAAGAGTGTGTGGTGATGAATATTTTTCGTCTTTTTTGTGGATAATACTTTTGTAAACATTTTTATCCAAGAAAATCCTCTGGATATGTTTGTGAGACTATCTCCATTTCGGTTATATCTTTTCTTCTCTTCTCTAATAATTATAATAATACTATTATTTTTATATAATATATGTTCAATACATGCATACAAGGTTCTATGAAAACTATGGAATATATATATATACCCATAATTTTATCTTAATTTAATAAACGAACACACATTGAATACATTGAGATGATATAATAGTATAGTATTTTGTTCTGAGAAAAATTTATTGGAAGGAGAAACAAAGAGAGAGAAATGGAGCTTCTCTTTGAATACTATAAATTATAAATGTGTGAATATATTCCTCATGAGAAGAACTCTCACAATCTCTCTCTCTTTCTCTCTCTTTTTCTTCTTAAAGGGTTATCCTCCAGTGGATATATACAAAAGGATATATACATCTATCCCATAGATTTCAAAAAAAAAAATTTATATAAAAAAGAAAATAGGATGAAACCGATGTGTTAATCAACTTTATATTTCTCATACATTCTAAAGGAGAGAAGATGTTGGTTTATAAACTATATATAAAGATAAGGAGAGTCTATTAAGAAAAAACAAAAAGGGTGATATAAAAAATCCATCTAAAAGGATGAAGAAGAGGGGAAAATATATATATTAAAACGTTTCTGCTCCTTTTATGTAGAGAATATTAAGAGTTCTCTATAAGAGATGAAAAGAATACTCGAGTATCCATTACAAAGTTATAATTATTCGGAATTTGAAACTTCATCTCCAAAACAATTGAAATTCTTTCTTCCAACGTTGAAAAAGTTTTCATTTTGATGAAATTTTGTTTTATATTTTCATGAGATATACCCCCTGCTAAATTAAAAGAGAAAGAAAGAAGAAGTGGGAGTTCTTGGTTGTAGAAAAAATATAAAATAAATTCAAACTCAACAGGATAAGAACTCTTAAATCACAATCTCAGATAATAAATATAAAAATCCTCAAAAAATTAACAGAATACTTTAAGAAATAATAGTTTATATTACTTTTCTCTCCAACTTATTTGCTTACTTGATCCGATGAAAAAGCTATTAACAATTTGTAGCGCTGAATGCGATATTTCCATCCTAAAAAATGAGAAAAAATGCATGAAAACAAGAAAAATTTATATACTGAGGGGGAGAGAGAGGAAGTTGAGGAGGAGAGAGAGAGTTGAGGGAGTGAGGAGGAGAGAGAGAGAATTGAGGGAGTGAGGAGGAGAGAGAGAGAGAGGAAGTTGAGGAGGAGAGAGAGAGAGAGGAAGTTGAGGAGGAGAGAGAGAGAAGAAATTGAGGAGGAGAGAGTAAGAGAGAGAGTAAGAGAAAGAGTAGCAAGGAGGAAGAGGAAATTTTTTAAAAGTGGATTTTAAAAAACTTACCTAGTGTGAAATTTGCAGGTTTTACACTGTATGTTTTGATGCATTTTTTTTCAAAACGATTCCAAACTTTCAAAGCTCTATCACGTGAAAGGCTAATTAATGTATCCGATTGATCTCCATTTATTGCAATAATATCTGCTTTATGGCCTTCACATTCCCTCTGAAAAGTAAAATAATTAAAAATGGAGACTCCTTTTAAAGAAGAAGAAAGAGAAATAAGATGCGATAAGAGAGAGAGAGAAAAGAATCAAAAAAAAAAGAGAAATGAAATGTGAAATAACTGGAGAAACGTAAAAATAAGCACACACAAAAATAAAAAATAAATAATTTGATGTAGAATTCGTAGCCTATATATGGCCAAGAATTTTGTCTCTTAAAATTATGTTTTCTACAACTCTAACACTTTCTTTTGAATCTTTTTAGTGTTGTTTCTATTTTCTTCATAAATTCTCCATTTATCATCTTCTCATATAATTATAATTTTTTTTCAACTCACTTCTAAAGCTTTTTTCTTATAATTATAAATTCGAATCTTTTTATAATCATATACAAGAGCTACACAATCTGGTTCCTAAAGAGAATGTATAAAAAGTAGTATAAAATGAAAAAAAAAACAAATTAAAAAAAGTAATATAAAATGAAAAGAAAAAAAATATATTAATAAAGAATTCTAACAAAGAAACATTAAAAAAAACACCCACTGTTTCATAGAGTTATAAGTCACACATTCTTTTATTTTTATTAATTTTATCATCGCATGTCTCCTCATCTTATGATTTTCTCTCTTCATTTTTATATGCGTATTAAAAATCAAATTTAAAAAAAGCACAGAAAAATCACCAAAACTTCTCTTTAAGAAATATTTATACTTTAAAGAGTAAAAAATAATACAAAATGAAAGAATAAATTTATTTTTGTAAAATAAATTTGATAGAAACGTACCCAAAAACATGCTAAGGAAATATTTTTAGCAAAACTACTTGAATCTAATTCAAATATTATATGAGAATTTCTGTTAAAAGCAAGAAAAAATATTATAGATGAGGCAGTGAACGCTTTCAAATAGAGAAAAAAGATGCTATTTTTTCATTATCAAATTCAATGAGAAAATTCCATTAACTTTATTTCAAAGGATGTTGTAGTCTTTTATTTTGAAAACTCAACTATATTTCACTTGAGAATTCATACTATTCTCTTGCATTGAGTTTACAAATTTCTCTCTCTCATTGAGTTTACAAATTTCTCTCTCTCTATAAAGAATTTTCATCACTCTCTCTTTCCCTCTCTCTAAAAAAAATTATCTCTATTGTTAACTTTAATTATTATATTTAACCTAGAAAATAAAAATTCATTTTCTTTTTGGGGAATTTCTATGACATGTATATATGATTTTTTCTTGGGTTCCTTCATGATAGAACTGAAAAGAAGAAATAAATTCTAAATATTTATATATAAATTCTGTTTTCATTCTTTCTTTCTCTCTTTCATCTTTACAAAATACTTTGAAAATATAAAATAAAATTTCTTAAACAATAAACACTCTTTTTAAACTCTATTCAAAGAAAAAACAAAAAATAAAAAGTATATATTTCTATTTAAATTTAATAGTTTTAATATATATATACTAACTCTATTAAAAAGAGAAACACCCATAAAATAGTCTCATTCTATACTATGATAACTTTCATACTATCATAAAGATGATATGATAAAAAAAAATGGATATGTAGAAAAGATTTACAAATCTTTGGTAGCATAAAATAAAAAAAAATTTAGAGGCATCGATGGACAAAAAAAAAAAAAATTCAAATAAAAAGAAAAAAAAAACTTTTAAATAAAACCAAAGAGAGAAAAAATTTCCTTTACTCACACATTCACTAATAAATAAATACACGCATTCAAAACATATTTATTAATCCCACAGAAATCCTCTTGTAAACTCGATGTTTATCCTCTTCAAAAAAAAAATTGGCGTATGTACACCTCTCTAGCAACAAGAGAAGCTCCTCTCTCTTTTTTTTTTTTTGGTAGAATTTGAGGAGAGATTTTAAAAAATGAGAGAAAAAAAAGGTGTAGGATTCTACGGAATTTCAGAGAAAATAACAAGAAGAGAAAGGCACTCATAAACTATCCAGTTTGGTCAGCAAACGTTACTTTCAAAATTTTATGAGTTCCCATTTCTTCACAAACTCCTTTTGGTTTCTTACACTCTCATTTTATTTCTCTTTCTTCTATATCTCTCTCTCTTGTCTAAAAAGTATATGCATAGCATGCATACAGGAGAGAGGATCCATTAAAATCAACAATGGTCATGTCTCGATCCATCACCCAAAAATTGATGTCTTTTTGACTCTCGGATAACAGATTTAAGAGAACACTAAAGCGAGTTGTAACAATAAGAATTAATTCTTCCTTTTGAAAAATGAACTTCCAGCTGGATGAGAGTCGAGCATCATTTTGATCCCTGATGGACCGTGAGACATCGGAAAAATTCCAAATAATAATTCGACAGTTATTCAGCATGGCATAGGCATTGCTACGAGTGAGAAAAACACATCTTACAGAATCTATAGCATAGGTACCCAAAACAGCATAATAACCAGGATAAAGTCGAGAAATTGGTTTACTTCTATGAAACTCGATTCCCCCAAACAAATTAAGTTGCGAAAAAATTTTCTTCCAGTGTGGTGAACGTTGGAGTTTTGCAATGGTATTCTTATCCTTCTCATTTTCCAATGCTTTATTCAAATTCTCAGCACTCCTACGTTCTCTAAGTGTCTCAGGATTCTTGACTTGCTCCCTGCCGGCACCCCGCAGGAATTTGAAAGGTTGTCTTCTGGCAAGCGGTCTTGCAGCAGACGAATTATCTGATACATCCAAATCATTTACTCTTGCTTCCGATGGAAGACCAATAGTTTCTGATTTGGGTACGTAAGGATCCTCGTTCTCGTTTGCTCCTCCACCCTCATACTCGAAAAAATAAGCCGATACATGTCCAAACGCAGTGCCGCAGCAGCAACCCATACCATTGATATACAGAGAGAGCACTGGATCCCCTCGAAGGGATTCTAACATCAACACTGCACGACCTTTCTTAGACATTTCCTGTGCGATATACACGTTATGTTGTAAAACACCACCAGCCGATCGAGTATTGGTGCGCCAAATTTAAAAGCAAAAAGAACAGCAAACTTCACTTATATCTCCTTTTTGATTGAGTTTCCATGCGAGGCGACAAAAGAATACAGCTGCGCAACAGATAAATCACCCTTCTCCTTTACTTACGAAATAAACATACCATAATATTATCGATTGAAAATTTTTAAACTAAAATTGATGTATCACAGCTATTGCACATTTTTATAAGAAACCTTTAAGCAATTGTTAGTGCTTACAGTGGAATGTGATTGCGGCCATGCAACTATTAGTAAATACTTCATCAATCAGAAAACTGATGGGTGAGATATGGAGAAAAGCAATAAGTACTCATAACAGGTAGTGTAGATAAGCCAATGCAGATAGGGGAATAACTCAAGCGCAAAGGTACATAGCTCAGTCACATATATATATAATCTATCGAAGAGGTACAAACAAGAAAGGATAGGTTTCAATACTTTTTCACATCATTTTACATGTGAAACACTGTAAAGTAATGCAGAATCAAGTTTACAATGACAAACGGAGCGAAAAAATCCTGCGTTCCCGAATCATCGGAAGATTCATCCCGTGTAAGGTTCAGGTTTTGCACTGCAGTGGGGGGGGTCGTGCATTTGCGCGCATTCTTCATGTTGAGCTTTTATCATTTCTGTTGTTGCACTGCATAAGAAAACTTTAGTGTAAAAAGTCTCTCCAACAAAAAGTAAACAAACATGGGGTTGACTTTAAATGGCTTGCATTTCAAGTTATAGCGCTAGATTAGCAGGGCTTGCTGCAGAATAATACAGTCTGTAAATGTGGCTTTGATTGCATATGAAACGCTTGGCATTTAGACGCGTTTCAACAATCGACGTTGCCAGATGTCTGGTAGTTATTTTATGAAGTATTTTATGCAGTAGGAAAGTATTCGAGTTACGAATGTTTTATTAAGAAAAGAGCATACTCTATACTTCTTATACGTAAAATAAGGAATGCTTGTTAAAAATATAGAACATGAAAGGACAAAATTTGTTCTATAGTTCTAATTATCATGTTCGCATTATGAAACGAATTGAAAAGCATAACCTAACTTAAGCATTCCGACGTTCTATTCTAACCTAACATACTTGGGGACATTGCTAAATGTAATATTTTGATACTCTATGTGTCAATGTGGGTTAATAGAATGTATGTTAATTAAGTTAACGTTGTTATGGATCGTGGGAGCTAAATGTTTCGCTACAGTGATAGGAGTTATCTATTCATCAAACTAACTTTAAGGTGCAATGCAATTAAGGGAATGCAATGACAAAAATGCTAAAAACAAAATAAGCAATTTGTACCCTAATCGCCACCATTGTTACACATTTTGCAAATTCCGCATATACACGAGAATGGGACGGAAATTTCTTCAAATTCTGTTTCAATTAATATTCTTAAATGAATACTTACTTTCGTATTACATAATTGCACGGTATACAAACTAAAAGGGACACTAAGAAAAATCTTCCTAACTTCACATTTTGAGTTAAAATATTAAGCCAAAACGTTTTCGGTATTGTCTATCAAGTTTTATTCTCATGCAGTGATAATTCTATCACTGAATTTGTATATGAGAAAAATGACACAACTACAGATTGAATTTTTACTTTTTTATTTTTACAACTAAGATAATTTAGAAGCATTCGTAGTACGTTATCTTGCGGAAAAAAGTGCTTTCAACCGCATTTTTTACTTCATAAAATTTGAAGGAAATAGCCGTGCTTACAGCTTAGTTTATTCAATATAATCTTTCATTTAGCAAGATTTATTTTGATAGAAGCATACGTTTTTGATGGGTCCCAAAACATTATAGACTTTACAGTCTTTCCGTTACGGGAAATGCAGTAGGTCTATTCTTTTCAGTTTCTATGAAAAAATGTTTGTTTTGCATGCAGTTAGTGACTTTATTCGTTTTATACATAAGAATATTCTATTTTTATCCGAGTGAAGTATAAATCTGTAGCACAGAAAAATGCTAGTGTAAGCGAGTGTAAGTTCACGAATTGGATTTTAACAGGGAGCTTACAACAGTGAACTTTCTATACTTGTAAGATGAGATGAATTAGGGAACACACGATGCTACGTAAAGAGAGTGCATCAGCATAATAATATATCTTCTGCTTAAAATTGTTCATTGAGTTATTGTAAATTACTATAAAATTAGCCCGTTTAAAAGGTTTTTCAGAATATGGCAATTGAACTCGTACCAAAGAAAAAGAAACAGTTCTATGAATGCTGTAAGTTTTTATTTAAAACCGTATTTTACTCCTTAGTAAAAATGTGTAAGTTGAGTACATAAAACATACAAGGGATTTATCAAAAGAGCAAGATACGATTAAAGAGTAATAAATGTTGCATCCACCGTCTGCTGAAGGTGAATTGCTAATTAGTCGGAGTGAGTTCCTCAACACCGCGTATTATACTTGACTAGTAGGTGGGTGTTCACTCGCTCACTGCCCTGAACTACTTGGTGAAACCATACGCAAACAAATTATGTCTCCTGGATGACCTCTCTTCTGCTTGCAAAGTATGAGTATATATATAATCATGCTGTTGGTTTTTTTTGAAATTTAACTCAGGAATCGTAGTTTTATAATTGCAATCGCGTAGACCACGTGGAGGAGAATGAGATGGCGCATGCAACACAGTTTGCACTCGGCGTTTTAGTGGGGCTTGGAACAGGGTATGTTGCACTGGAAAAGCTGACTCATGCTTTCAATGATATGAGATATTCTATGGTATCTATTTCTGGTGGAGAGAAGAACTGGATACCCTACCAAAAAAAGGCGTTCACTTTTGCAGGACTCACAGCTGCGGAAAGATGGAACAAGATGATGCTTCGCTTGCATAAAAGTATAGCATATGAAAAAGATGGCAAAACGGAAGATTCTCGGTAACTCTTAGAATAAAGTATTACGCTTTTACCATCAAGCGAGCCGCTCTGTACTTGCCTCTGTTGGATCATTATTATAACCCACTTTCGTAAAAAAAAATGTTGCCACCCGTCTGCTTTTGTTTACTTTATTGATAAAATGACGTTGCTTTTTTATGAAAATGCTACTAGTATATCTGGATGAGCGCGTTTATGCATCAGTACTACGAAAAATGTTATATTACGCAGCACCGCTCATTTTTTGAAATTGCGAGCTACCCTTATTGCGCGTTATGTTTTTAGCGGGAAAGAGAAGAAAACAAGGAGAGATACGTGATCGAATTTCCATTTTACAAGCATTGATTCTCATACAACGCACGTCATTTTAAACCAGCTTTACTGAACATCCGCTTCTCTACGATTTTTTAATCCTTTAACAACCTTGAGTACATGAACATAAAAGAGTTATGAATTGATTTCTTTACATTCGTTTGTGTATTGCGTTGAAATCGATGATTCTTTTGAAATGGAAAGCGAATTCTCACCTCATTTTCTAGGATGGGTAGTGTAATATGGTAGTACTTCATTGCAGAAATTGCACTCATTCAATTTCCTCCTACTAGATACAGTAAATATATCGGTAGGGGAAACTTACTACGCATAGGCCACTCTGAGCCAGTTCGGGAGTAATGACAAAACCAATCAAAGCCTTGCAAATATACTAAATAGCATCAGGAGGAAGCAAATCTATCGTCAAAGGGATTTAAAAAACGGAATAAAATCGTCCCAGTGAACGTATTTTCAAAAGTTTCAAAACATGCGCTATTTAGCACTTTAGAATAGAAAATGTTTCATCAAAACAAAACAAGCAAATATCATTGTTAATTTTGGTTTACCCATTCAAACATGCACATGACTCTCGCAGCACCTCGCTGTAAAAAGTCAGGAACTCTCACAAGCAAAATCGGAATCAACGCATCGATTCTCAACGGTACAATAACTCATGCAAAAAATCATTGAGGTGGCAAAATTTATGCCCAAAATTACGTAAAATAATTCAAAACATAAATAGTGTATTCTTCACTTTTATTAAAAAATCATTGAATAATACTAACAAAAAGAAACAATCAAATTTGAGCTATTTCTTCCCTTGATCGTATATTTCTAATGTAATGCATCCTTATACGGGGCATTTTCCAGCATAGTTAACTAATGATTCAAAAGGAAAACATAAATTTGAAGGAAACTGATTCTCTGAGCTCTTCTTAGTGTTCGAAGCAAACGTCAGACCCGAAATAGATCCAAGTGGGATATCAATTGAGGCCATGCGACAGAGAGGAATACCCTGAGCAACTGGAGAAAGCAAAAATGGATGAAAAATTAAAAAATAAAACCCTAAAATACCAAAGGATAGACAAGGGAGAAGGCTACCAAAAAAGATGCTGTAGATAAGCATACTTTTTCTGTAAACCTTTTGTAATCAAAGGTGAGAGATAAAAGCAAAAGAGCTATGAAATGGCAGAGACTCTTCTATTTGCAACACAATTATGCGGCTTATACGAGGGTGAATACGCCCAAATTTTTCAAATAGAACAGAACAATCATCTACTCCATGCTACTAGACAGGATCCCTGTTTTCTGCTAGGACATGATATATTTATTTGTTTAAAAGATCAAAATTGCACGTACCTAATAGTAGGGCCTTGGTAACATAGTAATGTGACACCACGCAAATTCTCTTGCCTTTGAAGCGTTCAATATAACCTTTTAGAGCATCTACAACACGACGGGATACCTACAATAATAATAAAAAAGCTGTTCAATCTGATTACAACTAGTAGCTTCAACACTGAGTTACTATTATACGTGCATAAGGATAAGATCCACACAACTACCAGCTACATCACGAAAGCAAACTCATCTTGCCCAACTTCACCAACCATTTCAAAACACTCGCCATTATGTTCGTTAAAAGTGGGATCTTCTTCAACTCTATCCGCAAGTTTCGGATATTCGAGGCGTACTTTCTCAAGGGAAAATCCACTCCATTCTCCTCGATCTAACTGCAAGCCAATTTCAGCAGACAAAGTAAAAGTGTGGTACAGAAATGTGCAGAGTTTTTTGGAGGTTAAATATGCTTCAGTTATTTTTTTGCTTTTTAAGTAGCTACGTAAAAGACATCGTTTGCAAGCCCCTACTTCTTAAGATATGTTCATTACAGTTAAAAAATATGTTCTTTATGTTGCATCCTGTTGAAAAATTAAAATACTACAAACTTCAAATATAATAAATTACCATACACCGCTCTCCCGCATTCACAGTAGCGTGCAATAGCTTTTCATTAAGATCTAATAACTTCACTGCTAACTTCCAAATTTAAAGCACATGCAGACAAAGATTACCTCAATGAAAGCATCATCTATCAGCACGTCAAGACCGTAATGTTTAGCCACTTGCTTAGCTCCATATACAGCCCGTTTTAGAGGGCTAGAAATAACAACGTCAATTTCCTTGGGTTTGAGAAAAACCCCCACTTTCTCCGCTTGCTGCTTCCCACGTTCGGATAATAACACATCCATTCCTGTATCAAGAATTGTGAATGCATGCAACTCATAAGTGCTTTAGCATTACACAACTTCATGGTTACAAAGCATACTTTTTATATTAATGAACGCTTTATAAGCGGAATCATTATCGATGCCATAATTGAATTATCCGTAAAGGATAATTTTCACAGACTCTCGTTACACCTAGTGAGAAACCCATTAGTAATAACACCCGTAAAAGTTAGGAGCAGAGCCTCCCGAAGAAAAACACTATATCGAAGCATCCTATGAGCTGCTATTGTAATTATACAAACTACAACTTGTCCGCTGCTTGTATACGAAGCGTACTTCCATAAAGTGTATCCCAGTGTTGCGATTCAACTTCGCCATGCCGCACCAAATATACCTCAGTGCAAACATCGTTGGCGGCGAGTGCAGATGCTATAAAATTGCGTGGTGCCATTCTTTCTATCGATCAAAAAACATTTAATTGGCCACAACGCCTATCAGCTATTCAACTGGCAAAGTTTTAAAAAAATTTATGTTCTCAAAGAAACGATTGAAGGGTCAACCCAAATTATAAAAAAGAATGAAAATCTTGATCACAAAATGTGAAAAATAATTCGGAAGGAGCCAATACTGACAAGGATTTTCAACGCATCTTTCCCCGGGATTTTCGAACATTTTTCACTGGTTTAGTTCTGTCAGCACCCGATTAAAGTAATGTCACCGGCACAAATCTCACGCACAACGCTGATTGAAGCCTTTGCTGTACATGCCGATGATGAATCTAGAACGGAGCTGCCGTTTGCACAAAAAATTCAGATCAAATTTCATTTACTGGCGAATCTGCGTGGGCAAAAAGTACATTAAGCAGCATAGAAGGCGGTAGTGGTATATACACAAATAAAAAGATATTTCAGAATCGGGCTTCACTGAGATTGGCCTTCCTCGGATTGTGTTGGTATGCTATACTATGCTGTTTGATCACAAGCTTCTTTCTGTTTTGTAAATTTATAATTGGGGTATTTGTCAACGACTGATGTATAGAGCGTGCGGAAGGGTTTGCAAACGGAAAGCACACTTGCCTTTCCAAACTATTATTCACGAGCTTCTCCTTGTTTTTTCAAAAGTTAGACTTTTCTACAGATACTTGCCCCGCTATTTTTTAAGAAATATTTTTAAGAACATTTAAACAATGCTTGCTTAAGTATATACTTCTTTGCCATATATCGGCATTTTGAGAAAGTTGATTTCAACAAACAACACGTGCTAGCACTTACTCTTTTGTTAGCGTTCATATTATATATGTTTTAGATTTAGAGAAACCCGAAGTTTGTAGTTTCACTAAGGATATTTCAAGATTTATGTCGATATATAAATAAGACCTAAGGCATTTTGGTGGCAGTTATGTAATACTGTACTATTTCCTTGAATTTGATACTCTTGATAATGCCACTGACGACAAGAATTAATATCAAATAGGCAAAGGCAATATAGAGTATCAAGTGATGTTTTTGTTTGGCTTCTGCGTCGCTTCGATGATTAAGTGAGCATTTTTATGATTCCTTTTAATTAATAATATGTGTGCATTTTTCTGGAAAAACATTACAGAACGAATTTTGCTCACTCTAGGTGCTAAAAATTTTATATAGAAGTATTCTAGCAGATATAAAAGTACAAAGCTTAAATAGGTAGAATGGATAAATAATGACTAGCTGAGCGCAGTTAATAGTAAGAGTAGCACAATCGAATCAAACCTGGGGCACAAATTGTGCAGTGATTATAATCGTCATATACAATGGAAATCTGAATAATTATGTGTCGTCCCTTACAATGTAGCCAAAATCGCTTTTAATATCACTATTTCGGTACATTTTCCCGCGGAAATTTAGTCAAGTTACTGCACAGAGTTCTCCATTGATAATTTGTTAGCTGATAGACTGCAAATGTGGTGTTTTCTGTGTAGGCTTTTTCTACTAGAACTGGCTACACTCTGGCAGTCGAGTTCTATCGACTCCAGCTGATTATAATTTTTTTTATGCCGTAGGATATTAAATAATCTACTTTTGCTTAGTTAGCAAAGATATTTTCTATGATTTCTTGAACGGGAAATAAAACCTACTCTACGCTAATAATTACTGTCTGCTCTGGCTTTGTAATTGAAATGTATACTCATTTTGTCTACAAAATACATCTACCATAATTTTTATCTGCTGCACAACAATTGCTGTTGACAAAAATTGAGGCTATTGTTTTGACTGAATATATAGAAGTTACTGAGATCATTTATAATTTATCTTAGATGAGTTATATCTATTTCTTTATTCTCTTAGATCGTCATGCGTGCTAGCAAGCTGGCAGAGTTGTCATAGTAAAAAATTTAAAAAAGGTGATTATACAATTTAAAGAATGCCATGGAAAAGAAGAATGAATTATGATAAAATTTGAATTTTGATAAAATGAGTAGCCTACAATTTTCATTGTACCACAAATTTCAAGCATGCAAAATAATATTTCAATAGCTTATTTTTGATTTACTACTTACATGTAGCTTCTGTATCACTTTTCTTAATTTATCGTAAATAGTGAATTCTAGTAGTTTATAAAAAATTGATAACGTTATAGTAACTATTTTTTTAAAACTTACTTGATCTGATCAAAAAATACTAGAGGTTACCGCATATCTAATTTTGATTATTTCAATAGCAGAATAGCAACATATTCTCTTAAATTCTCTAATGTATCCGAACTCATTAGAACAACTTTATGCCCATGCTTAATTCAAAAATATACATATTTTCTAATTTTTTAATTTTGATACAGTTTACGAAAATGCTTAACAATTTTTTGATAAACAGTGAGTACACGCAAATACAAATATCCTGTTTTTATTTGGAACATATCAATCAGATAACTGGAATGAATGTAATGATAAAAGATATAGCGGCACAAAGTGCTAAATTATATGTTAGCTTAATTTAGGTATAAATGCAGTATACCAATGTTGTCAAACTTTTTAAGCAAATTTACTTTTGTTATACCATCCTTATGAGATTCTGGTTAGAATAAGGTAGTTCTAATATGTGAAATGCTCTCATAGGAATGATTGGTCAATTTCTCTGCATTCAACGAGGAGATATATGTTGTCAGGAGAATTTTTATGCACTTTCTCTACCAAATGTGTTCGCAGATAAAGTTGCATTAGAAAACTTACGAACATTTCAAGATTAACCGAAGTAATTATCTTGCAGGGAATAGTGAACGTATAAAAAATAGTGAGAAAGAAATCTTTACAGATAAATTACCCCGGTTCTGCCGGGTGCTCTTCTGCTGACTTTAACATTGTCTTTCTTTATATTTTGCCATTCAAAGATGCTACACCATGCTGCTCTTGTCGATGTAACCTGTCATTGCTGGTGTTACTTCCATACTGAGTAGATTTTTTAACGCTTGTGCTTTACTTGCATGGTGACTAGCAATACATTTACTCGTAGTTGATAGCCATTGAAGCACTTGCAAAAAATGAGGTGCTACATATTAGTTTTATTCACTCGCTGCAACTTTCAGCATTTTAAAAAACTTTGCTTTTCTCCATATGGCTTATTGACTATATTCCTATCATTTGCAGAACTCAGCATTTCTTGTACATTTCTCATTAAGATATATATATCTATATCATAGCTGCCCAAACTCCAATATTTTACGCCATTAATGATTTCGAATTTCAGAATAGTTTCTTTGTGCATCTTTTTACCGTACTTTCTTATTTTGTGATAACAAAGCGATTGAAAATGAGATTCTGGTTTGCTTGTTACATTCAAAAAACTGCTGAAGCGCTACCTAAACTGTTTAAATTTTTCCATTTCATCAAGGGAAAAATGCTATAATCCTGTTTCGAGGGCAAGTTCCCTTTGATTTTTTGGGAATTTTTGCTTAGTAGAAATTCAAAAAAGTTTAGCGTGTCATCATAACCTAAGTAAAAAGTAGAGAGGCTCATATTTTTAACAAGCAAGTAAAACCTCTGCGGAAGAAATAACTTTTGTTGACCTTGCATTTACATTTTTTCATTATGCTCTCGCCGTGGCTTCACGGCAATTCATACCGGTTCGAGGCTTTTCAAATGTTACTCGAGAGGTGCATGGGGATGCACCTATACTTTTGCGCTGGATTTTCATCGAGATCATCGAAGGTTGCACACTGTTTTACCCTTACTTGTACTCTACTGTGCAAATCCATATTAGTCATCGCTTCTTCAGTTCAAAAATGTATGCACATTTTTTTCAACGACGCGAAATATTGTCAAGCCATGAGACAACGATTATATAAGAACGGACCTTTGTCCGCTGCGTCCATTTTTTCGTAAGTGTTACTGGGAGCTTGTAATTATAAGCATAAATAATTCATTTCCGTTTTGTTTTTGTCACTGCTTTCGCAATTTGTAGTTTTTCAACTGCATTGGACGGCCATTTATATTTAAGTTTTAATAGTTTCTGTGGTTGCAACTGTAAATATGCTTGCGTTCTTAAGTGCATGCATAACTTTTCTGGCTGCATGCAATTCTTGTATTGTAAGCTTGTTCTTTCTAGAAGTTCGCGCGCAGTTACTCAAACATGGGGCTATTACCCAAGCATGACACAATCATCAGTTTATCCTACTCCATTTTCTTCTTTTGTCATGTCCTACTTATTGATTGTAACCGCATTTAGTATGTGCTTCTATTAAACAGTTTGAGCTTCCTTTATCGATGTGTACCTGCATGTTAATGCAATGTAGTTTAAGCACTGTTTCGCTCATAATTCGTTCGCATTCTAAAATTTTAAGGGATAACTGTTCTCGAGAACCCACTGCTGTAAAAATTGATTTTCAGTGCCAATACTTCATTATAAGTAACTTTATTACACTGTATTCCCTAACATATAACGTATGGATTTTGTCAATTTTATTTTTAATTTTTGCTACTGTAATTGCCTATGTTTCTTTCCAGGAAAGTATTCGTATATCATGCTAGTTCCTGGCGAAACTATCCTGTGCAATTCTGTATCCTCGGGATTTTATACTTCTCAGTTGTGGGTCTCTCTCTTTCTCCTCTTAGCAAGCGCAGCTCGCCGACCTTTTCCCCCTTAAATCATCCCGCTCTGGAATTGGACGAAATTTCCTTTGAAAATAGCATTGTTGAAAGATACGACTTTGTTTATCCGAGTAAATCATTACCGCTGATTCGATTAAATCATTTTTTGGATGAAAGTTTTATTCCAATTAGGCTGCATTTTAGTGATTTTAATGAAGCTTATTCTCCTTTTCTATCTTCAATGAACTCGGGTATGGGTGCAGGTAAAAACGATAAAGATCCTGAGCCCCTAAGTACAACTCGACATTCACACCTTCCTATTCAAAGAATTCACTTTGATGAAATAGATTCTACCCAAAAGTGGGTAGGGAGGAATGTTAATAATCTTTCAAAGCACGGTTTCAGTACCACTACGTGGCTGGAGGTTTCTTCTGACTACCAGTTTGCTGGAATAGGTACAAGAAACACAGCGAACGGAACTTCTCGTCCTTGGATTGGTACTGCAAACAATGTCTATGTTACTTATGTAGTACCATGGCCAACAGACAAGGTGAACATGCTCTTCAATATTCCTCAGATTGCGAGTCTTGCTGTATTGAAAACGTTGCGACAATTTGGAATAACTGCTTCTCTTAAATGGATTAATGATATTTTAGTACAGGATAAAAAGATTTCAGGCATCCTATGCCAATCACCTGGAATTATAGTCGACGATAGATCCCCGCAATCATCAGGTATGCCATTTTCTTCAAAGTTAATTTTTATGGATCATTCCTATTTTTCTTTCGACGGTTGTAATTTCATGATTTTGTAACTCTTTTGTTTTGTTTATGTGCTGTTTAATCTTTTTTTCAGATAATTTTACGATTGTCCTTATTGGCATAGGGATAAATGTAAATCAGCAAGCCGCAGATTTTAAACTAGTTTCTCAACCTGCAACTTCCATCAGTATAGAATTGTCAAAACAGCGGAAAAACGAGATATTTTCGAGAGTGTTAAAACTTTTCCAATCTGACCAATCCGTTACTGCGCAAGTTGTGAAAGATGTTCTTTGTCAGCAATTGTACGACATTGTTAATAGTTTAATTGCGAATGGATTTTCTCACTTTTGGGAAGAAATCAATCGTGAACTAGTTTGGCGAGGAGAGAATGTAGTTGTGGATACGGACAATGAGAAGATTTCTGGAACCCTGTTGGGAATAGATAGCAATGGTGCAATAATTCTGCGCACTACTTCTGGTGAACGAATCTTTAATTCTGGACACCTTCGAAAGGAAGAACAGCATTGGGAAATTTAATTTATTATGTATTGTAAAATAAGTATTATGAAATTTGATAACCTTGCAACAATTTCCGACTTATCTGAATAACTTTAATACTGCACTTCTCTTCTCAAATAATATTATGCTGCTTTAGAATTGGGAGCTCCTTGAATTCATATTTAATTTTAATCGCTACTGGAGATAAGTATAAAAGCATCTGAAAAATCCCTTTGTGGCATGCTTTACTATATTACTCGAGTATTTTAAGTATTAAGTTTATCTGTTCAATGGGTACCCATTACTACTAGTTATTTCAGGTAAGAGCATTTCTAATACATTGTATTGACATAACATTTTCTCAGCTACGATCTATTTATGCACGCGTGTTCCATACATCTCAATAACTCAGAATTTTAGTATTTTGCCGTCTTTCAGAAATTTGTTTTCTATATATTGCCTTTCAATTCCGCAGTTCGCGCTAAAATTATAAGTAAAATTTTGGGTGTTATTCGGACTTTATAAAATTGCCGTTCGTGCTTATTCCTGAAAGATCAAAAAAACAAAATTGTATCGCATTATTGTCGTGCCCTAATCTTTCCGGTTGTTTTGAGATACATTTTTTCCTTTTTTTTCAGACGGTAAAGTACCATACAATGTAAACTCTGTGTAGTGTAAATTCTTTATTTTAATTTGCTAAACTGATTGTCTGAATTTAGCTTAAGTTTTAAAAGGCCTTTGAGTTCGTCACTGCACTGCTGTCATTTCTGTCGGAAACTAGATTGGCGTTTTTAAACAGCAAAAAAACAGTGTTTGAATTAGACTGTATGAACGCTTTTGCAGTATGCTAACAAAGTTAAGTTCGTGTTCAGGAGAACATGCATGAAGCACTTTGTTCGCATTATCTAGAATTTTCTATAATAAATTGATAAAGTACGCACTTTTAGAATCGAGTCTAAGCGGCAGGTGGCACGTAATAGTGCCATTTTAAATGTAAATTACGAGTTTTATTATGGTGTAGAAGAAATGGGGAACATATTACTTAATTTACGGCAAAAATCTCAACTTAGTGAGCTTTCATTGCCAGCAGGTACATGGCAGTTGTTTTTGTAAAGCATAAAAAAGAGAGCATAATGAAACAAACCTATGTTAATCTAGTATTATAGAAGGCTGTGAAGTTGCAATAGGTATGTCTGTGGCTGACTTATTGAGAACTAGTCAAGTGATCTTCTGCTCTGAAATTAAGCTAATTCTTTTATTTCTAAAAATGAGAAAAAATACTCTTTATCATGGCACAAAAAGAATTTTGCCTTTTCAATCGTGTTTACATATCCTTACTCGTTGCGTAAACTGGTTTTCATTATCTGCATTAGACTTCTATGCAAAAAACTACGCTTTTAATAGAATAACAATGACAAACCTCAGCATTTCAGGTCATCTGCAATTACTTCTTAAATATTCTATATTACATGTACTAGGAAAGGGTATTAAGAGTTTTTGCAAGCTGCTTCTCTCTTTTATATGCAAACCAAACCTATGCTCTTACGCAATTTAATAAAATAATATATCAAATAAGAAATAATACATTGCTTATATCAACCTTTTTCAGATTTTCTTTCTACTCCTTTTTCTGAATTTAATGTGATTGAATGATAGAATATTTAGTGAAAGAAAAATTAGCAGCCAGCTCGTTTCAAGATGCAATCTCTCTATTTGAACAAATTCGATAACTCACTTAAGAGTAAACTAATGGAACCATTCGATTCATCGATGCACTTTTTAAATATGCAAGACGAAGGAACATAAAACAGTTGAATTTAATGCAAGAAGCCGTGACAGTACTCAAGCGTTGCCCCTTTTACGCTATTCTTTGTCCTGCCAATAGCCTTTATGGTACTCAAAACAATTGTCCGGCATAAGCACCTAGCGGCTTTGCCAAAATACTAAAACAATTTCTACATATTAATGTTAAAGAGTGGGTGGGGGGCGGCACTCAGGTGCTGAATTGCTTTTCGGATTGTATGTGCACTCTCCACGTGTCAAAAAAATAGGGCCGATCGGTTCCCTCTTTTAGAGGCAGTAAGAAATCCTACTCAAAAACGTCCACCTCTGGGAGGAAGTATTTAATATTTTTCATAATGTATTTAAGCCATGTTTCTTCTTGGTATACTACGTTGAAGCTTTTTCAAACAATCATTGCTATATATTTAAAACTCATTTTTGTTTTTTTGTTTGAAAAAGATACTATGCGTGCACACCACAGATAAAGTTCTTGGGTATGCTTGCATCAAGCATTCAGCTCCCTGCAATAAGTGATGTAAAAGGTAAAAGCTTCAAACGGAGAGCTGATACAGACAGAAACCACCATTCGCTATTTTTTCGAATGGTGCATTTGGCTCTTCATTTAGCAGTGCTAAATTCAGTTTCGGTAATGAATTATTAAATACTACGTCCAGATGTCTTCCTCACCTCCGATTCATCATCAAAATCGCCTTAATTCAATGCAAAACGCAGCAGCACCACCGCCGACGTCGCGTGCCGCTGTACCTACACGAACTAAAAAAGAGACATCGGCTGATGGAGCCCATAAAAGTTTTCAGACGTCAAAACCACTCAGACGGAGAGCTCCTCTTCCTACTTCGCAGGTAACAGGAAGAGTACATTCTAAGCAGGCACGTGGGCAGTTGCATCTCCCTCCGTGTTGCAGTATCGACTCAAAAAATAACAGTGGCTCAAAGCCTCCCTTGTGCCAATGTCCACTTTGCTATGTTGATCGCGAGCGTTGGGTTTGCCAAGCATGCGTCCACGATGGGTAGGATTTATATATAATAGCCAACACCTTTTTGTGATAACCTTTAATCTATCAAATTGCACTTTACAGCTCTGTCATACTTGCTTTTAAATCGTTTTAAATAGGTCCATTTAGTTTGTGTATATATCTATGGGAGAGTTCTGAATTTTTTTATTCTTAGAAAAGTCAGTTGTGTGTTTATTTCTTGTTTTAATAACTATATATTCATCATTCAGGATAGGAAACCGACGAGCGTGCATTTTGTAGTATAAATAAAGGAGCGATTGCAGAAAATTATATGAAATAAAATTTTCCCCTTGTATTGCAGGGTAAATTTGCAATGGATAAGCGCTCTGAAAGATATACTAACACGTTGTAAAATTAAAAATTTTTGTGCAATTTGTAATTAAAAAGAAACCAAATGAGCCTATGTGGCTTCATAGTTTTTTATTTCAAAATAGAAACATATCTTGGCAGCTGCTTTGTTTAATAAAATTGAGAGATAACTACACATAGCTTTTCCATAGAAATTTTTGGAAGTTTCAAAAGAATATTGAAACGAAATGCGATGTGTGTACGTGCTGATGAAAAGAAGAATATAAGTTGCGCATAGAACTCTCTCGCATCCTCCTTTTGTGCTTAGTGATTTTGAAGTAATCTTTTTTTATCGGATTCAAAGATAGCAGAAGAATGATAGTAATCAAATTTTAAAACTGAATTTATATATATATTTTTTAAAGCATTGCTGTGTTTTTTATTGGCTTTATAGTTGATAAGGAGAATTTCCTTGGATCAACATTTTTAATTTTCATGAAATGTCTATACTGCATGAAAAAATGAAATTAAAATTGTATCTGCACGTTTTATTTTCTTATTTGCTCATATTTTGTGTATTGGAATTATAAGCCTGCTTCTTACCGCTTTTACCTTATTCATTTCATTTTTTGAAATCAATATTACTTTACTTCTTTGGTTGCCCTTTTCTTTATTCTTTTAATTACAATTAATTTGTTTCTACATAGTTTGCATGTTTCCTTAATTTTTTCTTTTATATTTATATTCCAGTACATCCCTATCCTTTTCTCTTTTTCTGATCTGATTTCTTTCTCTCAATTCTCTTAAATTGCCTCCTTTTTCTCATCTCCCCTCATATCTCATCTTTTCCCTCATCCCATCTCCTCACATCTTATCCCATCCCATCTCCCCTCTTCATATCTCCCTTCCTCACACCTTATCCCATCCCATCTCCCTATATCCCATCTCCCCTCCTCACATCTCATCCCATCTCACCCCATCCCATCTCTCCCCTCCTAGCATCTCACCCCATCTCCTCCCTCCTCTCATCTCCTCCCTCCTCCCATCTCCCCCCCCCTCTAACATCTCATTCCATTCCATCTTATCTGACTTTACACGTATACTTCAAATTGTTACTTACAAAATGTAAGCCGTCTTACTATATATTTACAGAGCAAAGAAATCCACTCGCCAACGTTTATCCAAATCTATCGATGATCTGCGGCTTCTTCTCTGCCAAAAACTTTGTACAGATGCTCCACAAGGAGCTTTCTATCCCATTGATTCAACTTCCTCATTTCCTACTTTTCCCTTGCTAGAAACTACTTTGTTTAAAGATTCTTCAAAATTTCATTCCATTTCTATTTCATCAGCACTTCAATGGCGGCAGCATCAGCTTTTGAAAGGTTTATCTAAGAAGAAGAAAATTTCACAGAGCGAGAGGAAAAATAGAAAATGATTATGTTATGAGAATCTCTCTTACTCTATAAGAA
The DNA here is from genome assembly GCA_015476325.1 of Cardiosporidium cionae. NCBI lineage: Eukaryota > Apicomplexa > Aconoidasida > Nephromycida > Cardiosporidium > Cardiosporidium cionae. The sequence goes on along the minus strand of JADAQX010000251.1, from coordinate 37,097 downwards.
GATATGAAAAGAATATTTCTAGAAAAAAGAGGGGCATTTATTAAAAAATAAATAAATAAAATTTTCTGTACAGTTTGAAGTTTTTATTTGTGGTATACAAAAAACAGTTTGTTTACTCAAAATTCGATTTATTTTTGTTTGGAAATACTTTTTATATTTTTTTTTATATTCTGAATTTGTAAAGTTTTATTGATTTTATTTTACAAAAACAATGCAATTTTTTAAAATATATTTTTGATAGATCAAGCGTATTTGAAGACACTTCAGCAGCATATTGTTCAACGAAGGCAACAGATGGAAGAAATGAAACTTCAATTATCTTCTGTAAATCGATCTCTACAATTAGCAAAACTTCCAATGCCTTTAAAGACGGTGAAAATTGAATAAAATGAATGAAGAAGATTAAAAAATTTTGGAATTTAAATGAGGAGAGGATAAAATTTGGTGTTAAAAATGAATAAAAGCATTCATAGACTTTGTTTTTTGAATAGCTTGTCTTCTATTTTATAAATTTCTCTATTTATATTATGAATGAAGGAGCTATAGAAGAAGAAAAATAGGACTGAATTTTACATTTTTTATAATTTATAAATATTTTTACTTTGGAGAGGTTTACATAAATATGTGGATTTTCAGTTTTTGGAGAATCCGAATGAATTCTCTCATCAAGTTGGCGTTTTTCATATTTTTCAGGTGAAAATTAAAAAAAAAAAAAATTTACACACTGAAACGAAGGAAATTTTATTAAAAGAAACATTCTTAATTTTGAGAAGAAAGAAATTGAGAGAAATTTTGAATACTATTCAAAAGATTGAAAAATTATACTAAAGAAGATTGTTTAAGATGCGATGTAAATAAAAGGTGATGAAACGATGAAAAGATGAAAAATAAAATAATATGAGATGTAAATAAAAGGCGATGAAAAGAATTGAAATAAAAGATTTAAAAAAGAGATGAAATAAAAGTAAAAAATGTATAAATAATAAAATTTTTGAGGTATTTTGTAATTTTTTAGGAAGTTCGAGCCAAAAGTGAAGCTTTGCAGAATAAACGGCATAAACTGTGTGCTGAACTTATTAGGTGGAGAAATATTTAATAAAAAGAGAATTAAAGTCTCTTGTTTTTATTTTTCAATATTTTTAATATAAATATATTATTTTTTTTATTTTTTATTTTTTAAATATATATATATAAAAAAGTAAGAAGAAGAGAAGAGAAACGTATTTTGAGATTACATGAATGGGATTGAAAAAATTAAAATTTTAAAATAAAATAGAAAGATTAAAAAGAATAATTTGAAATGAAGTGAAATAAAAAAAAATTATGAAAATGTGAAAAATATATAAAATTTTAAATAAAGTCTTTTTCAAAATATAAAATTTATTTTTTAAGACAAATTTATTTTATTATTTTAGTTTATTCCCATTTAAATGTATTGGAGAAGGTGATGAAGCATATTTACGTCTACGATGTGTGGATGAATTTCAATGTAAGATGAAGAGACATGTTGAGAAATGTGAGGGAAATAATAGAGGTGGAATGTATATTTATTTTTTATTTTATTTTATGGAATATGCTTATAGTTTTAATTGTAGATTATAATATTTTATAGTATTTTATATATTATTTTTATTTTTAATACCACTCTTTTTAATACTCTAAATCTATTAATGCACTTAATTATAATAAAATACTAAAATAAATTATAATTAATAAAACAAAGAATAACATAATAAGAGAGTTATAATAAATATATAAGTAGTAGTAAATATTATAATAAAATAAATTATAATTATTATTTTCAGTATATAAACAATTTGACTCTGAAATAGCGCTCGATGTTGAAACAATGATGCAACATCTCATTCAAATTTCTACTGGTTTTTCTTCTTATTTAGACGTGAGAATTCACATTTTATTATTTAATAGTATAAATTTAAATAAAAATTGAATTTAATGGAGGAGTGTATTCAATTTTTTATTTTTCTTATTTTATTTTAGTATTATTATTAGTGTTATATTTTTATTTGTTATTTTTATTATTTTATTTTAGTATTTTTCATTTCTATTTTTCTAATATATGAAATAATAAAATTAAAATAAATTATATATGTTTGTAGGTTGCTATTTCTCCACCTTTTCATTTTGGAAGATTGAGTGAAGAAATGCATTCAATGCCTTTGTTGAATACTTCCCTTCCCTTTGAAAAGGAGGCCTCGATGGATAATTCTTTTCAAGTATATTAATTATATCTATATAAATAGAAAATCTACCATTATTAATAGAAATTCTAAGGGATAATTAAATCTATATAAAAAAGAGTGATATTTTTTAGAGGTTGCGATAAAATATATTATTAAGAATACATTTCATAAAATGGGATTTCTATTTTTAAAACTTTGATTTAGTAGAAATGTTTTTAGATAGATTTGTAAGTTTTCTTTTTTTTTCCATCTATTTTTTTCCTTTTCTCAATGCATTTCTCTCTCTCTCTCTCTCTCTCTCATCATCTCTCTCTCTCTCTCTCTCTCTCTCAACTCTCTCTCAACTCTCTCTCTCTCTCCACTCTTTCACGTCATTTTTTGTAACGCATTGAAAAATTTTTGTGGCTATAGAAGGATTTTCTCTCTTCTCTCAATGATTTGCAGGATTCTACTGAAAATTTTATTTTTAATGAGGAAGATTCTTTTTCTTTAATTAAAAACAAAGAATTATTTCAATCTTCTTCTTCTGATCTTTCTCCTGGAGAACGGGAGGGTAACCCTTGCTTGCCTTCTTCATATATTTCTTCTTCTCGAGAATCTTTGCCTCTTGATTTTGAATGGGTTTGTTAACGTAGGATGAAATATTTTATTTTGAATTTTTAAATACCAAAGGAGCGATGAGAAAGTAGAATTATAGAGGAAGGAATTGATTTTTATATAAAGTTATGGCTTATCAGAAGATTTTATTTGTATATTTTGCATAGAGAGTGATGGGGAGAAAGAGGAGGGGGGAGAGTAGAAGAGAAGAAGATAGTAGGGAGGAAGGATAGAAGGCGTGAGGAGAGTGGAAGAGAATAAAAACAGAGTGGAAGAAGGAAGATGTGGAAAAAAGTATGAGAGGAGGATGGAAATGAAATTGCTTGATTATTGTATTTGCAATGGTTTTGTACGAATTAAAGATTCAGAGCATTTTAAAGTTATAAAGATTATACTACAGAGATGTTTCTAAAATGTATACGCAAAAAAGTTTTGATAGCAAGAAAATACTCTGAAAACATTCTTTACTTTTTTATAGCTTTCATACGTATAGAGAATGTTTTTTTACTATTCCAAGTTAATAGGATGAAAAATTATCCTCTTTTTCTCTTTTTATGCAGAGGCTATCTTTATTTTTTGTTGTTGATCTCTTTCTAATTTGTTTTATTTTCTTTTCTCCTTCTCCCTCTTCCTCCCTCCTTCTCCTCTTCTCCCTCCTTCTCCTCTTCTCCCACACTTCTACACTCTATAAACCTCTCCTCTCCTTTTCCTCTCCTCCTACCCTCTCCTCTCCTCTCCCCTTCTCCTTCCTATAAGCATCCCTCCCCTCCTCCCCTTTCCTCACACAATTCCTTCACTATTTTACAGGATATCTCTTTTGATGATCGTCCTACTCTCCCCCCCTCCCCTCAATCCCCTCATACAGAATTTTCTTCCCTTTCTTCTCCTTCATATTCCTGTTTTCCAACGCATACCTCTACCCACACCCCCTCTTCTCCTCCATCTGTTTTTCCTTCCCTTTCTTCTCCTCAAAATCCTTCTACCTCTACCCTCCCCTCCTCCCTCACCTCCTCATTTCTCCCAACCCGAAAATGGCCCTCCTATTTTTCTCAGTGGACAGCCGTCACCCGTCACCTCAAACTCCCTTCCCTTCCTATATTTACAGCCTCCATAAAGGCAGAGGAGGCATCCACACAGGATAGAAAGAGGGTAGACAGCCACTCAACGTTGAGTCCCTCTTCTATGTCTCAGTGGCTACCTAAAAAACTTTCTTCGACTTTACTGCCTCCGTCAGATCCTCTGCGGGAACACACCGAGATCGGCGGTATCTCTGAGGAGGAAGACATGCTGATGGTTCAGGAGAGCGGTACACGTTGCAAGAAGGAGGATATAGGCAGTGATACAGAGGAAGGGAAGGAGGGAAATATGTTTCATGGAGAGGCAAGAGATGGAAAAACGTTTAAAGAGATGGCTGGCAGCAGCGATAGTTTTCCCAGTGGAAATTTCTCTGGGGGGAGGAAAACTTCACATTCAGTGATTCTTGAAGAAGATATTCAGAAGGATGTTTATGTGGGGGCATTTGTACATCATCGTGCCTATGGGTAAGAAGGAGTGAGGGGGGAAAGGGGAAGAGAGAGTTGAGGGGGGAAAAGGGAAGAGAGAGTTGAGGGGGGAAAAGGGAAGAGAGAGAGAGAGTGAATTGAGAAAGAGAGTTGAGAGAGAGAAAGAAAATTGAGAGAAAGAAAATTGAGAGAACGAGAGTTGAGAGAGAGAACGAGAATTGAGAGAGAGAAAAATCTGCAAAGAAAAGAAGGAAGAGAGAGTTTGCAGGAAGGGGTTGAAATTTTGAATTTTAAAGATAAAAAATGCATTAAATGTTTGGATTATTTTTATATTAAATAAAGTATGAAAAGCAGATGAAAAAATGTATATTTATATATTTTTTTAGATATTTTTTGGAATGTTCTGCATTGCCTGGCCAAGCTTCTAATCACTTTTCAGATGTTTTATTCTTCATGAAATCAAATTTACTTACTTTATGTCAAAGACAAGGTGTTTCTGTTGATTTTTCTCATCGTGGTAAGAAAAAATGATGAAAAAGTAATGAAAATGATGAAAAAGTAAATGAGAATTACATGAAAAAGTAAATGAAGATTAAATGAAAATTATATGAAAAGTTTGCAAAAATATTAATTTTATTTTGTTATTCTTCAGATAAGATGCTTTCATTACTCCATGCGTTGGTCAACAGTACGAGTTTAGGATGGTTTGAAATGCAATTAAAAATTATTTTTTATATAAAGCAAAGAAGTTTGAACGATGAAGAGAAATATATTGAAAAAATCAAATTTGAAGATGCAGTTTTAAATATTTTTTGATGTGGACATTTCACTCAAAATAAAATATTTTTAATTAATAGGAGTGGAGATTTTCAATTTTTTTAAAGAATACACTTTCTTGTGTTTACAATTTTTTTCAGTTTGATTCCACCTCCGATTCCTTCTGTAGGAAATGAGGGTTTGTTATTAAATTTTTATATTTTTAATAGTTAATTTAAATGTATGCATTTCTCTCTCTCTCTCTTTTATTTCATTTCTCTCTCTCAATTCCTCAATTTTTTTCTTCTTTTTCATTCACACTTCAATTTCTCTCCACCCTACGAATTTAAAAATTTCATTTTTAAAGGTTCTGACGAAGAAGAATGGATTTTAATGGAAGTTCATTCTGACGTTTATCCTCCTCCTCCTCCAGAAGTATTGACTACCAAATCTTATTTATCTTCCTTGACATTTCATCCTCCAGAGTTATTTACATCTTTTGTAAACAAGCATTATCCATTCAAAAAGAAATCTCCATTAGAAAATGTACACTCTAATCGTTTACTCTCTCCCTTCATGCATACTTCATCTATGTGGGATTCTGAAGAGAGAGATTCTACAAAGGAGAAGGCTACCTCCTTTCTTTCTTTACAGAGAAGCAATCGACGATCTTCTCTTCCTCTCTCCAATTCTTTAAAATTTTCCAAAGGAGAGTTTTCTACGGATACAAGAGAGAGTTTGCAAGCTTCTTTGGGTTCTTCTTTTTTTATGAAAGAATCTTCAAAACAGAATGAAATTGAAAATCTTCAAAAACGTTCTGCAAGTCAACATTCTCGGTAAAGTTTGAGGCGAAAAATTAAAGGGGAGGAAATGTGTTGGAAAAAAAAAAATATATTTGGGTGGAGTGGATATAAATGGAAACATGGGTGCTATCTATCGTTTGAATAAAAGTGGATAAAAGTGGATAGAAATGGATAAAAGTGATTAAAAAATGTAACAAAAGAAAAAAATTACAAAAAGATAGTAAAAAACGATTAGAATGTGAAATAAGAAAATAAAAGATTATTAGTAAGAATTCACACACAAAAAAAACTGAAAAACATTCCAAAAAAATCATTTTGAGAGATCTACTACAGAGAGAGATAATCTGCATTTAGATTTATATAGATAAAATAGAGAAGAAAGAATACAACACGATACGTTTTTTTTTTTTATATACTTTAAAATGTTATGGAGAAGAAATGCAATAATTATATTTTTAATAGGAAAAACTCGTATTGAATCCAAAGGAGACTGGGAGTATAAACAGTAGGATAAACTCTTAAGATAAACCTCACAAAATGCATCGAAGAGAAATAAAACAGGTTTCATGGCCTCCTTTCCTACAAAAATAAAAATCTTCGGCTGGATGAAAATTCTTTGGCTTCTTTTACTTCAAAAAACGATTTTTTTATCGATATTTTAATAAAAGAGCATTTAGGGTGCAAAGGCGTTAGTCGATACGTATACCAAAATCCTTTTTGTTGATAAAATGTTTGTATTTGAAGTCGATTTTTGCTAAATTTTTGTATACGTTGCTAAATAATTTCCTGCAGAAGTTTTTATATTTTTTCTTTGCTTTTTGGTTAGTGTTGAGAGGTATTTAGGATAAATACAGAAATTAGGTAGAAGTTATCCTAAAAACTGCCTTTTAAACATGCTTATTTTCTTCATTTTTATTAAATTATAATGGGAAAGAATGTAAAGAGAACAAACACTCTTATGGGCTAGGATTCAACAGGTTTTTATTTTTTTGGTTTGATTTCCAAATCTTTCTTCTCTCTTATAAGTGAGAGAGAATGCTTTTTAAAATGCGTCTGTTTGTGTTTTTTGAGTAATGCTGTATGTGTGCATGTTCTTAATGTCAATGTACATTTTCTGTAATTTCTTTGCTATTTATGTTCATCCTAATAACATGTACTGTCGGCGTATGTACACTCCGTTGTATTTCTTTTCACTTGCTTCTGTAAAAAAGAAAGGGATTGAATCACGCTTCGGTGTATGTAAAAAAATGTTCGTTTCTATTCCTTTGAAAACCCAAAACTGGAGAATATTCTTATTTTTTGTTATAATGGTGTGATGTATTGAGCCATACAGTGTGAAGAGTAATACACTATGAAGAAACAACAAACGGAATTTATATATATAGGAGGGAATGCAACGTGTGGTCCACGCTTTGTGCGACGTTTCACCCATAGATTTTCCATCTTCCTGAAAAGATGGGTAGAGAAATCTCTATCATGAAAATTGAAATCGTTTTGCAAAGTTTAAAGCTTTCAAAGATCATCAATTAAAAACGAAAATAAGTGTACATACACCCACTCCCTTTCTCTCATATTGATAAGCATTTAAGGCTTGGAGGCGCATTTTAGTAGTTTGTTTGTTCAAACCACTGATTGTTATGCAATGCTGATTTGTTTTTATGAACACACCTCTCTAGGAAGATGCATGCAATAAAAATCACAGCAGTTTTTTATATATCATACAAATCTTTTAAAACAATAGGGTGCATCAACAAATTTCCCCGAATCATTAATAGAGAGTGGTGGGTGGGGGACGGTTAGGAAGTTATGAAATTTCCTTGGAAAATTTATAACGAATTATTTTTTTAAAAATTAATTTAAAAAGCGATCTTTTGTTCGCCGTAGGATGTAGATATTTTAAAAGCATCCGATTTATTTCGGTATAAGAAAACAAAATTATTTCTAGGAGCCAGTTGCTTGGTATGCAGTGTGTGGAACACGCTGCTGCACGGTGCAGCTCAAAAAGTTATCACGCGGATTGGTTTTTCTCATTATTGCTTAAAAGACAATCCTTTTCATCTAGAATGTATTGTATTCACCCTTGTTTCTAAACATTCGCTTCTTCTTTAATAGATCATGTAATTTACTTCATCCATGGCGCTTCCTTCTGTAAAAGATACATTTTTACCCTTTATTTTTTGAAGTATCTTCCCTTCTTCGATACATTTGTCTTTCTGCCATCCAAGTGGAATAAATACTTTACACAAAGATATATGTGGAAAAACTCAAGTTACAGGCCTTTCTCATTTAGACGCAACGGTATGCACACGCCTACAGCCCTTCATACCCTGCATGTGGACTGTATATCATTATATGATAACTTTTACAAATTACAATTTTTCTTAATATATCCTGACGTTTCTACGCATCTTTTCAACTCGGAAAGTGGTGAAAATAGTGTTCTGAGACGATTTCGAAAACTGTACGTAACTAGTAAGTTTTCTGCCATCACAAATTCTTGTTGCACCTGTCTGTAGGGGGCACTCTTTTTCTTTCATAGGCAGTTTGATTTTCTTTGTTTTCATCTTCTCAAAAAAGTTTCATATTTTGCTTTCATTCTTTTTGGTGCTTTTTTCTGCGTGTTTCATCTAATAAAATGATGGAGATTGCACTGTGACTAGAATTTTTCAAAAACGGTCTCGTGATATCCCCCGGAAAAAATGACAGCACTTTTGAGGGAGAGGTTTAAGTTATGTAGCGACAAACACCATCCTATTGTTTAGTAGAGACAATACAACCTTTTTATAGCTGTGAGATGCATAGGGATGGGGCTTATAACCCATAAAAGCTGTATTTCTCATCCACTCATTTCATAGGAAAACAGTTTGAGTACAGCTCGGGCATCCCGTTCCCATTCATATTAAAAATCAATATTCGCCAAGAAAATTTCCAAAACTTCCCGAAATTATGAATAGCATTCTTTTTACCACTCGCAAGGTTGACTAAACATCTTTAAAGCGTATTTAGAATATTCATTTTCTTGGAGACTTGCCTACAGAATGTACATTGCGGCGCTCTAAGAAGAAAAACTTTCAAGTTTTGGAATAGTAGAGACTCATACACAGCGTGTTTTTCAGCAAGTTAATACCATTTCGAATAGATTCCAGACATCAGCCTTACCACCACTACATCCTATATGGCGATAATGTTTTTTCATTATCCAATAAGCACACTTCAATTCTTATTCATACATAATTTTTTATTACAGTGCCTGAAAATTCTCTAGCAGTAGCGCAACTAGCAGAAAGGAATGTAATTGGTAAAGTTCCAATAAACATCTCCTTTGAATCTGTAAAAGACTGACCAAACATTGGATTTGTTCGCCCCAATCTTTCTCTTTTTTAATCTTTAAGTTACTTTTCTGTATTTTCCTTTATCCCTTTTCCATCCTTTGGAAAAGATGTATTAGGTTATCGTTATCACAAATTTCCAAAAGTAGTTTACGTTAAATAAAGAATGGATACATAAATCACTCTGGAGTATAGAAAAACGCAAAGATGCGAACACTTTAATGCTTAACCACAGACGTATATACAAAATAGTATTAAGCACAATTCCTTTCGCTTTTACTTTTGTTTGAAATTAAGAAGCAACTTCTACCGCTGATAAATGGTGAGTTTTGAATGATTTCAATTTCTTTTCACATTGAATTGTAGTCCATTGGTATCGATTTGTTTTTATATCGCGAGCCATGGCCTAAAAGCAATGCAATAGATAAAAATAAAAGCTTTCTGGATAAAAAAGAATGAATAGCGTAATTCCTAGCTTATTTCAGAGAAAAAATTGACAAGAGTAGCGTTACCCCGGATCAAAATACAGGGGAAATACTCCGAGTAAAATGATAGAATATAACTTCGAAATATCGTAAAGGTTAAACAAAGGGAAAATGAAGGGAAGAGGACGAATACTATTCAAACATATGCTCTATTAACCAGGAGGTCTGTTCCATGTTTTTCCGAAAGCTTCTCCACGATGTTCACTTCACGTTCACCCAATCTATGAACAACAGACAACATATATTAAAGAAACAAATAGACTCTATCATAACGTAGCAAACGCATGCGCTATTCGAGTATCTATAACCTAAATTTTGAAGAAAGATCTCCTACTCTAAATCGAATAATGTATTTCTAGTAAAAATGTAATGTGCTTGCATCAAATCTTCATGATCAAGGGCCAGTAGGCATATTTCCAAAGTGCAATTTGTGAATTCAATCAAAATGCAAAAACGAGCATCATCAGCTTGAAGTTAGAATCTAGTAGTCTAATTTACTTGGGTACAGCAGAGGAATCATCAGGCGGGCTAGCAGGAATTTCACTTAGAAAATCTCCAACAGTTAGAGATTCCAAATTTTGCTTTAGTGTTCGCTTGTTACTCCATTTCTTACGTACAATCGGGTTGGGGTGCTGCTTTTGCAGATCCAGATAGCGCCGTTTAGAAGTTTTGGGAACTCGTCGAACTTTGCGGCGAAATTGTTCTCTACGTTTCTGAATAGCCATTCTGAAATACTAATAAACGATACGTAGCAATTCAGGCAGTTAAATTAAGTTCACAGAGAAGAAAAATTCTAAGGATATTTGACATCAAGGGTAAAACTTAGTATCGTCTGTTTGATGTCGACTGCGCCGCAATGACAGAAGACATACGGCAGGCATGTTAAAAACAAATTTATCAAAAAGTAGAAAATTAAAAGTTTACTGAAATAAATCTAGCCCCGCTTTGCGAGATATCTCCAATTTAGACGAGCTTCCTAGTGCTCAAAAGTAAGACGTACACAAGAAAAGTATCTGAGAAAAAGTATCTAAGCAAGCGAATTCGGCTATTTAGGTTTTCGAAGTGACAAGGTGTTTCAAAATGAAGAATTAGCGAGGGATGATTTGCAAGGACGATTTTGCTGACGGGTGAAGGAAACCATTCCGGATGAAGCGACCTCTACTGTTACCTTTTACCGTTACATTTAACTTTTGTCACATGTAATGTAGGAGAGTCAGGAAACGAATACAGGGTGATAAAGTATATTCACATCGCAGTGAACGTGCTCATGCAATGTTTTTATTTATTCAAAATATTATATACAATCCCCTAGCCGTAACTTCACCTTACCAAAACTAGCGATAGAGTAGTATAACGGTGTGAAAAGATTCGCTCGGGGTTGATGCAGATTGCTCAGTCCTATATTAGTCACATATAAGCAGTCCCTTATCGGAAAGTGTCAAATAAGTTTTGTTTATTTGAAATGTTTCCACTACGTATTAGTATTCAAATGAAATGAAAGATAAAACCTTGATTTACTATTATTGTCTTTGATTTTTTCGAGGAAGATCATGATCATGCTTACTTAAAACTGGTGGAATTTTGAATTGAATCGTGGGTTGTGCTGTTTCCTTTTGAATTTTTGGCTCGCTATTCTGAAGCTATGCCGTGGACGTCATTCGATGATATAATCTAGATGAAGGGAATTTTAAATTTGTTTGGGATTGTAAATGAATTGAATATAATTATTTCTTTGGAAACGTTAAAAATTATAATGATTGTTGATAGTAATTCTCAGGACTTTAGTATGCTATTAGCGGGCTCGCATAAAATACTTCATTATGAACCTGGCCGGTGTTCATCATACGTTGAAGATCATAAAGGCACAGGAATGTTCAAGTGTGCCTAGTTGAAATCATTTCCTTACATCAGCATGCGAGAGTCGGCAATGCTCTCCACTTTTGAAATGTATACGCGGCAAGGTTTACAGACACGACAAATGTTTTTAGCAGAAACAGTGTTGAGTATGCCCATATAGCCTATAATGAACAAACTGGCGAGTTTTCTGACGTAGCTGCTTCGTTTTTTAGCAACAGTAAATGTTTCCTTTACTTTAAAAAGTGCTTTTACGTTTCTCCTTTTTAAAACGTTGAGGCGTCTAAGAATAGCATTCTTTGATTTGTCAGACCGCCACGAAATATCTACGTACATCTCTGCCCCTCAATGCTGCTCTTTACGGTTGTACTAAGTAATAATGCTTTTTCTATATTCTTTCATAATTTGATTGTTGTCCCTTACTCTTGTTTGCCTACGTCGTGCCTTCAGTCCTTCATCTTTCTTGTCAATGAAAGAAAGCCGCATTGATGTGGACTGTGTGACTGGAGTAGTTGACCATCAGCAGTTCATTGTAAGCTTTATAAACTCAGTAACTGAGAGGCTGTATTGTTATTGCGCAGCAATTACGTATTGTTAATAAGCGTAAAGAAGCGATATGTCATTTCATAGGTGAACATTGCACTTCATCCGGAAATGGGGAAATTGTCCAAAGATCGCCGTGATATATACTACCGTCGTGCCAAAGAGCAAGGTTACCGCGCTCGCAGTGCTTATAAGTTGATTCAGTTAAATGAGCAATTCAATTTTTTCAGTGGAGTTTCTCGTGTTGTTGATCTTTGCGCCGCACCAGGAAGTTGGAGCCAGGTTGTACGGAATCATTTATGGAGTACTTATAGAGATTCTGCTACTAAAGCTCCTGCAATTGCTACACTGAATCAGTATAATTTACCGGATTGTAAGAATGACCCTGAAGTTATATTCCATAGAGCAACACAAGTCCAGGATGAAAACTCTATAAAAATTGAAATGGATGATCATCATTGTGTCGCTGGTTCAGATGAAGGACATTCTTCTTCCTCTTTAAGCTTGAACAGCCTACATACATTTGATAGTCGTTTTCGAAACCTGTCATTTCTTTCAACGGAAGATCCAAATGAAGGAAAAAAGCAGCATTCTTCGGTTACTGCAGAACCACGCCAGTTTAACGTTGAAAAATTTACATCCCATATGTTAGATCATGCGAATCTTAGAGTGACACAGTCCTGCAACGATGCAACACATGCAGCTATATCTAGTGATCCTTTACATAAGATCTCTGAGATGGAAGGCATGTCAAAAAGGAAGGGGTATAGCACAGCTCAGGAAAGATCGGAAGCTGCATCAAAACCCGTTGAAATACCTCTTATTGTAGCTGTTGATTTGCAAGAAATGGCCCCGATTGAAGGTATTATAACTTTGCAAGGTGACATAACGAGTTCAGAAACTTTGCGTACAATTCTTCAGCATTTCAATGGTCAGCTTGCGCATTTGATTATTTGTGACGGTGCTCCAGATGTAACAGGTCTTCATGATATCGATGAATATGTACAATCTCAGCTTTTACTCGCTGCATTGAAGGTTGTTATCCAGCTCTTAGTGCCAGGGGGAACCTTCGTGGCCAAAGTATTTCGGGGAGAAAATATTTCTCTTCTCTACTCTCAGTTGCTTTTGTTTTTTGAGGACGTGTTTTGTTGCAAACCCGCTAGCTCAAGAAATTCAAGTTTGGAAGCATTTGTTGTTTGTCAAAAATTTGGAGTGCCAATCGATCGGCCTTTTCCTCTTTATCCAACAGGGAGGCTATCTTCTGAAACGCATGCATCAACATTACTTATGGATGTTAGGCGTTGCTTCGAAACTCAAGTCGATCCTAGTAATTTCCCAGAGGATTTCTTCGAGAGTCCACACTCCAAGGAAGAACTCGATGCGTATCACTTCATGAAATGCGCCGTTCCATTCATGGCCTGTGGTGACCTCCATGGTTTTGATGCAGATAGAAATTATGCATTAGATCTTTCTCATGAATTGAAAGGACCCGTTCAGCCTCCAATTCATGCCCCCTATGAGCGGGCGGTGGAAGAGCGTCGCGGTGTCTCATTTAATAATCGAGAATAATTCTTAAAACACTGTTTTCCTTATACTGGAATTGCAACATGGATACATACTCTATGAAAAATGAGTGTATGCCTCTTTCAAACTAGGTTGCAAGATTATACAAATCCAACACATGAGAATTTCTTATCGCAAGCGGTTGAGAGCTTTGTAGATTCTTTAACAGATCCGTTCAAACATCATTATTTCTATTAGAATCAATTTTTGGCAATCCCTCAAAAGGCTGGACATGAATGCATCTTCGTCTGAAAAAACTTGCCATTCTATTTAAAATGAATGGATTTGTGTATTTTCTTTCCACGCATATCCTTATTTATCTCTTTACTCATTTATATCGCAAAGAAAAGCAATTTGAGTGTGGAGTTTCCACTAAAATAAATGTCTGCTTGTGATGCAATGAACTCTTTAGATTCTCAAGCAAAAGGGGGTTATGTAAACACAAAGGGGCTCTCTACGAGGGTGTCGGATTTATTCTTAGGAAAAACTCTTCGTATCCTATTTAACGGGGTATCATAAATGCATAACTGAGATATACAGGCACCATCTCTTTAAAAAATCATGGATATGAAAAATGCGTTGCATTCCTTTTCAAAGAATTCAATTAAGAGTAATTAAACACTCATAGAAACTTCACGCATGAATGGTTTTATAAAGCAGATGAAGGTGTACACTTCGTCTATCTAGATTGGCCTCAATAAAATAAATCAATTCAGTGTTCTGTGGTAGTTAAAAACTGACAAAGTTTTTGCGCCATTTGGAAAAATTTGTTTACAGTTTTTAACTGCTTTTCAAGTTCAAAATGGTATAAACTGATCATTGCAAAAATTGTGCACCGCTGAAATCGCAACATTTGACTTCAAAAGTAATCAAGAATGGAAAAATTATATAGAAGACACTATACAACAAAACTTCTTCGTAGTTGACAACTAAATGCTACGGTTATGTTTTACCGAATGCCTGACTACAAGCAGTGCGTATTCTTTCGATCATTCCTATTTTCTTTTCAGCATTTAGCTCGTTTATATCTGGAGTATTAATATCATCCTCGCTGATCTTCTTTAAGTACCAAATAAGATCGACTCGCTCCTGCCAATCGTCGATACCTCGAAAATTCATATAGATAGGGCTATCAGTGAAAGCCCTAGGGTTTTTTATATATCGCATAAGATTTAGATCTGTCCACAAGATTCCAGCGGTCGTCATCCCATCACTGGAATGAAGGATAGAATTTCTTTCATTCATTCCTGCCGCTCTACCGTATACACCATATAAACTGGGACCAAGCTGCAACAAAATTCGCCAACCAATCGTGCTTATGAAATGTATTACGATAAAAATTTGTATAGTATGCATCAAAGAAATGCTGTAATACTCCAAACGATAAGCATACAAGCATTTACAAAATCATCAGTACGTAGTTATTCAACATCGCGAAAAAAAGGGGGACTACTGTGAAAAAAATAAGCAGAAAAAGTCCCAAGATATTTGATCAACACAAGTAACAAAAGTAGTAACATTGAGAATGAATTGAAACTTTGTGTGATAGCCGTAGGGATGCTTAAACTTTTAAGCTATAAATTATTTTTACATAACAATGAAAAGGCAGCACATCACATACGTACCACACTCCGCCCAGTAGTTACACTACAATCCTTTCGAATGGAATGGCACTGAGCACATCGTTTTTTAAAAATTTGTTTGCCCCTTGCAACTTCACCAGGTGGCAGAACAAAATCGTCTGGCACGTCATCATCGTCATACGGTTTGAAATCAGGGTAAGTCATTTGTAATTACAAAAGGTGAAGACACATGAGATTGATATATCTACTTTGAAACAAGTGGGGCATTCCCATTACATAAACCTTCTAACACACGTGGAAGTGAAGGTGGAATACTTCGAGGTACTGAGAAGCATTATTCCAACAGTGCTTCAGTCTGCCTTGTATGTACAACATGTTTAAACAATCTTGCGATGAAACGAATGATTACTTTACTCCCATACCAATAGACCTCCAGGTAAAACAGGTAGAAGCACAAGCTTGAAAGAATTATAGAATACAGATAACTCTCAATCTACCACAGCAAAAGAATGAATTCCACAGCGAACAAGAAATCCTCTTCAAGATGAGTCAAGAAAGGAAGACTGAAATCGATAGAACTGATTATATCAGGTTTTAATGCGGCAACAAATGCTACGAAAGGTGTATGGTATGGATAAAAGCCCTCTTATGCTGGGATCTTTTTATTTCATGAATATAGCATATCACGGTACAGTGGGATTGTGACTTACGAAGAGTAGGAGCTGCGGTAGCTGTTGAGCAACCAAAATTACAATGGGAACCATTTTCTTAAGAAATTCACTAATTTTAATTGCTTCCAAAAAAAACTGGCTACTAAGAAACTTAACCTTGGTATAACTGCATGCGAAATTTTCATTCTAAAAAACTGAATAATGGAAAACCTACATTACCCAATTGGGAGTACGCTGTAGTCCAAATTCATTTTACTACGTATTTTCTTCATTATATGTAAGAGAGAATGGTGCTTCGGTATGATACCTGCTATTTTTACCAGGCAACAAATTTGGCGTGCTTCTCTCAATTTAAAAATGGATAAATGACGTGTATAAACGCACCATTTATTCATTGAATCATACCGCTTTTTGTGGAGCCATGCCAAGATATGAACTTGTAGTGTGCACTGCCTTTAACTGTAGATCGAGTGTATGCTTCGATCAAAATAAACAGAAGCACTGTTTCTTTCATATGTCTGTAGTAGACACGTATTGTTTCCAGTTTGCTCCCAGTGTTACAGCTGTCAATGCTTAATCAATTTACAGGAATAAAGGATCACAAGTTGCCTTAACACTGCAAATACACGGTAAGCTAAAGTAGCACTGCGCTCACACTTGCATAGAACAGGAATCAAACTGAAATAAATTCATACAATCCGAAAGCTATTACAACATTTTGTGCTAGTAGAGAAGATATGCTGCATAAACTACAGAGCTAATCAAACTCTGAGCCAACTGGGAAAACGGTTTGCGATTGCAGTTTTCAAACACAAACAGTAATTTTTCTTCAACATGTTTTGTATGTAATGACATTACGCGCATCAATATGTTTTTAAAAAATTGTTCAACATTATACAGACTTCGGCAGATATTTTTGAACCGTATATGCATTTCTCATCACAGGCTTTCTTTCATCGCATTTACTTGATTCATCAAGCCTTTCTAATCTACCCTTCTACACGATTCATTACATAAAAAAATTTAGTATTGTAGTAGGAGTATTACTTCCAACATTTGGTTGAACTGAGCTATAAAAATTCACAAGACGACTTAAGACATTGACGACCACGTCGAACCACCACATAGTACTGAACATCTTTTACAAATTACTGCTGCAATAGCAACATTATTCCTTTTCTAATATTTCAATACTTGGAGCTTTTCGTATTTTATTTCTCATTTCTCCCCAAGTAATTCTAAGTATAGCTCCCGATTGTTAGAGCATAATCGAGTAATAAATAAGATGTTCCCCTAGAGATAGTTTAGTTTGCCGCACAGTAGTTTCTTTCCGCCCTGCTCGGCAATGTTGCCGTATCCCCTGGCTTCATCGATTCTTCAGGAGCCTCAGCCTCGTATAACGTACGACGAGATTTCGTTGCTTTGCACGACGATCCTTGTTGGGTAAGCGCCACGTGTTGTTTCCCCACTATGAGTTTAGCATATACATTTTTGCGTCCGGACAAGTTTCATTGAAGCACCAAATCTGCGTTGCATTTTTTGGATCAGATGTCTATTCACATTTTTTGAGTATTTCATGGGATCCTTTCTTTCGGGTTCTTTTTTAATATTTTTTGAAGGCATCCGATAAATACAACCTTCTGGCAAGTAGGGAGTGAGCAAAAATTAGGGAAAACAGGGAGCTCTAATACCCACTTTATTGAAATTTTTTACCTCTTGTCTACTTTCATATTTGTCGTAGCTTCAATAGTGCAGACGTCCTGCGATGTCTTTAAACTTAATCTTTCTTAGATTTTTTTCTAGAAGCCTTCAACGAGATAGCATTTCTCATTGAAATGAGATGACGTTGAGAGTTGAATGAGCTTTGGTAATGACCTCGCATTTTTAGCAAGGGATCACCCCTTTGTTTTTTTAAATTCACTTTCGCGTTGCATGCAGCGGATGAGCTGCTGCTCGCCTCCTCTTAAAGTGTTCATACTATTTTGGAAACAAAAAAGTTTGTCCATTTAGTATCTTCTCTTTCTCCACGTTGTTTTTCTCATGCGTTTCCTGGTGCTGAGATTGCAGTAATAGGCTTGTGCATACGTTTGAGCAAATCAGCTGTAATATTTTTTTCAAATTAGTAGTTTATCTATATTTTTCAACCTTTTTCTTGCTGTGATAGGTAAGCAACAGTTAGTTTATTTTAATAGAAGGGTGTTTTTCTGTTACGTATATAGCAGCGTTTGCTAGTAATATATTTCTATGACAGACCGATGCTATGCAAATCTTCTACAGTTGCTATTTTGATAGTTAAAATCTTCAGATAATGAGAGTTGGAAAACTTTCTAATCGCTATGAATTTGTTTATAATTGAATTCCCTATTTATTCAGTGCTGACCTAGTAGTAAAAATCGCCTTTAGGGGAAAGAAATTCAATAAATTTCGTTTTTACTTTTATTACCCACTAGCTATTTCTTTCTTATCTTTTAAAGGAAACAGTCTACGGTTTATGTTTTTTTGTCAATACCGTAATGATTTGAATTTTTGATTTGCCTAAAGAAGCATCAATGCCTAATGAGCTCTGGCACTACTTTATTTTTGATATCTAATTGCATATCAATCGCTAAAAAATTTAGTGTAAAAAATTTATTGGCATCTCTTATTATTGAATTGAAAAGTAAGTGCATCTTAATCATACTCTGGTTGGATTAAAATAGAGAGTGAAATTTGTCTTCTGTCTACCTTTTAGCCGTACTTGTAGTTAATAACGTACAATGCTTTCTATAATATCGCTTCAAATTTGGGTTAATTAGCTTTCCAATTGCCATGGCCCTAAGAGATCGTGCCAATTGCAGTAATGTCTGTGCATTTGGTCTTCCTACAAATTCTAAACCGATACCTGCCGCGGAATTAACCTTTAAGCTTTTTAATCGTGAAAAGGAAAATGGAGCTCCAAAGAAATCTGTGTCCACCTATCGATCTTCAACAGATTCTCTCAGTGTAGAGGTTGAGAATTTCGCTGATAGGAGTGAAATAGTTGTGCACTCAAAGGTATATCAGGAAGAATCGGTTTCTGTTGGGCTTTGGAAGTCTCTGTCCCCTGAAAAAATCGTTCGCACACCAGCAGATGAATTTCGTTCTGCTCATCGGAAGGTGCAACTGTACTATAAAACAATCATGGAACTAGGAAATTGTGTATTTGATGAGAGAAATCATTTGTATGCTTTTGAAAGAGCTAGAGAAGCCGCTAGTGCCCCTGTTGCAGTAAATTTGGATGGATTTGAATTCCGCCGGTCTGTGATTGATGAAGCGATGATGTACACAGCTATGCTGAAAGAGAAAAATCTGCCTATAACGCGTGCAACACTTCAATTGGCAGTTTCATTGCTTGATCGTACATTATCGGATCTGCTATCATTCAAGAAATCTATTTCTTTGGACAATCATATTCTTATTGCTCTTTCTCTTCTTTCTACTGCGATTGTTTTTGAGAAATCTAACGGAACCTACCAAGTTGGATGTCCAATCCAGAAACATATTCTGAGCGAGCTTCGGGGAAAATCCTTTAGCAAGGACCTTATGATTTTTCAAAAGCTTCAGCATTACATACTTGATGCTGTAGAGTACAGAATCAACGCTCCTCTTTGTGTAGAGTTTGCTCACTATTTTATGATTGAGCTCGGTTACGATTTATCATGCATTGCAGACGATACACAGCTAGTTGCATATTTGCTGGATTGTTTTGTTATCCATGATTTGTCAGTTTCCACTCCTGCTAGCAAAGCTGCCGCTGCAGCTGTTACACTGATGCGACGGATTTTTAATCCTCAAAAACCGATGAATCAACTTTGGACAAGCAGCATGATTGATGTTTCTGGATATTGTCTACGTGATCTGCGTCCTGTGTTGGATGCTATGAACGAAATGCTGCTAGAGCATGCCGATGGTGTAGCTGGCTTAAAAGCATTGCATCGAAATGGATGGGCTGATATTGCTTGGAAGATGCCTGCTTAGCGATAAATTTTTCCGACTTATGAGTTCTTCGTTTGCAAACATAATGATATAACTAAGATTACCACAATGAAATAGGCTGTTGCAATACAGATATTTAGGCTGTTGCAATACAGATATTTAGGTGCGCCAGGCATTTGTCCTACGATATGAGATGGAATGGAAATATTGCTAGTATTTGTATTTTTTTCAGACTTACTGCCAATGAGAATGAAGTGATCTCATTGTCATTATCGAACAAAACTAGATAGCAATACTCATTATCACTGATTTTTTTGGGGAATGCTTAGTTTTTTCGATAAATAAAATCAGAAAAACTGCGAGCAGAGATTAGCGTTTTGTGCTACCTCATATCTTCATAGATGCTTTAATTAGCTGTTACCCCCGCTATCGTCCTTTTTGATCGTGTTGAAGACCTTGCTTTTCTCAAACTTTAAAATCGTGCTCGCGTAACATCCTATCGATTATTGCTTGTGTTGCTTTTTTCTTAAAGGTTGGTATGTTTAGGACATCTATCATTCACATTTTTTCAATTTTTAGATTGCTTTACCGGATGGAAGGCTCTTTAGAATGAATGGAAGGCGGTATGGACACCAATGAATTTGTGTGTAAGGAAATTGAACACCTCGTCACTTTTTATAAAATGATTAAAAACGATGCCAGCGCGAAAAAGAGCCCTGCCATATTGAAAGCGGGGGATAAAGATAAATAATTGGCAGAAGAAAACAAAAAAGATGGAGGACATGGAAAAGAAACAATATACTTCACCTGCACCCTTGAGAATTAGCAAAATGTAAAGAGAGCCCCTAAGGTTGCTTATTACATCGCAACGTTTTTAGGCGCTGGCAACCTAGGCTAGTAGGTATGCTAAGCCAGGGGGACAACCCTGGAGAATGAGAAATAAATTCGTCGTTGAGATCGCTCCACACTAATTAGCAATAATGAATAGCTCCATAGTACAACTATAATACGAAGAGCAATATCACCGATGTTCTGTGTCGCAATTTCTCCTACATATTAAGAAAGAAAACCCACGTATGCACCAAGACATGATATTGCAATGAAATTCGTAGTTTTTCTTTGTTGCATACTGTTTGAATCGATTTACAGAAAGATGGAGTTCTCGCCATGCAAATTTCTAATGACGTTTGCACTGCTCTAAAAGTATACTCCTATTTTCAAAAATCATAAGGCAGCGTTGCTATTTGCAAGGAAGAAACTGGCCTCCATATCCACAGCAATCTGTGCAAACAGCATTTCCTCCTTTTAAAATCATTATAAACGCCAAAATAAAAAGCATCTATACAATTGAATTTACGTGAAACGCTTATACTTTTTGTTTCCAAATAGTTTCATTTTCATAATAAACCGTAGATACATTACTTCCGGGGATTTTTTGTCATTTGAATTTTTTACCTTTTTAACGGTATCCAAATGGATAGCAACTTACTCCAAAGCAAAGATACATCTTTTGATATATTACAACAAAAATTGCTTGCAAGGAAATATGACTACAAGGCAAACCTATCCTAGGGATATTTGTCATCAAGCTGGAAGGCGCAATCTACCAGTGAATATTATACGCAATACAACAACTTCGATTACATCCTAGTTAGAAGAAGATTTTAGGAATGTAAGATATTGGTGCACCTACGTAGAACGGCTTAAGATGTATTGTAGTTAATTTTTCCTATTTAAAATTTCCAAACAATACGACCATGTATGCAAGTTCACTGATGTAGAGAAATGATTGAAAAGAAAGATTCATTTGAGCGATGCTGCAAATGGAATTCATGATACATCCTCAAAAATCATGGCCTCTAGATACAACTTCCTTATATGTAGGGTGCAAAATAATAGTATGTTCCATCTGAGAAGTCCAACAGGAACGTATATCACTCAGAGGTGGAAAAGCACGCACAATTTGCTTGTCTGTGAGATTTTTTAGAGCTAGCAGATGCTTTTCTTGACCAAGATCATGAAGCCAACGACGACAGAAAGCTAGGGTTCCAAAGTTCTAAGAAAACACATTCACAACAAAAGAGAGATATCCATCACGTAGACCGTCCAGCAATACAAAGAATGTAAAGCAGGGTATATTCTCTACGTGGTTATACTCAATGCATTTACTCACGATGAAACAATGAGTCTTAATAGATAAATAGGCTATTTGTCAGGATATAGCCAAGATATCTCCGGTATGGAAAATACGTAATTAAAAATCTCTGAAAATTGCTATTTAAAAAATTCATTCTATACCGTGTCGATAACTTTAAGCAAATCTTTCGCAGATTTCAACCGTAGCGGGACATACGCCCCATTAAAATCTTTCATGTAATGAGAACAATCCACATCATCTACGACATATCCCTTGCCAGTGGATGCAAAAGTTTCAATTGCATAAAACTCTCCTTCTTCCATACGATCGGTATCATCAACACATTTCGTGATAGGAACACTTTTTCCTGAGCAAACAATGTCAATACTAAAATGGGTAGTCCATATACACACTTGTTGCAACACTATAATTTTCTTATGTTAGAATGCCTATTCATTTCTTGAAAATATGTAAAAGAGTAAGCATACACCCTTGATTGAAGAAAGTCTAAGGTAGACTACAACAAAAGATTAAGCACGACAAAAATGGAAACGCTCAAAATAAAAATTCAAATTATGTGGACGGACCTCCATGGATTTGATATGGACAGATAGAATGACCGGAAAGATTTCTTATAGGCTTCACCGAATATATTGTTTGATTTATTTCCACTTCATAACTTTCAATAGCCTCCTGGATAGCCATTCCAATATCAGACATTCTAGCATCAATACCTGCGGCTCGTATTCCAACATTCGTACCATCCTTCGTTGCATCGATGAGGGCGTCAAAATGCGGTTCAAATGCAACAGTGAAGGCACAATCAACTATACGTCCTCCAACATGCACACCAAAATCAATCTTGCAGATATCACCTACATGTATAACAAAAGAAGATTTCGTTTATTCGATTGCATGCCACGGTAAACGAAGGACACAAGCAAAACGATACAAAAAAGCACGAAAATGTTTTATAAACAGCGTGAATGCTAACAATAAGAAAATTGAAAATCACAACACAAAAATAATCGATATGAATAAAGCGAAAGAAAGAAATAACTACAAAATGTGATTTACTTTCACTTACTTTGTTTTAATACTCGAGTATCACCATAGTTTGGTGTATAATGCGCAGCACAGTTATTAAGTGAACAGCCAGTAGGAAATGCACGTCCGCATTCCAATCCATTGGCCTCGATTAGCTCCATAGTTTTCGCTTCCAATTTTTGGCATAATTCAATCATTGATATACCAGGTCGTGTATACGATTGCGCAAACTTTCTCACTTGCCTATGGCATTCTGCTGCTCTCCTAATGTCATCATAATTCACATTTTCGAGACGATCCAATTCACGTATCTCTTCATCAGTGCATCTTCTAATCGAATGATCCTTGTATTCACGTATTTCACCTGATGAGGAACAAAAAATATTAAGCAAAAGCGCTTCACACACAACAATGGATACGATGTATTGGTATTCGCACATATGCAAAGTTGTCTTTATAATGCTAACTACAAAAGTAAGAGCGACAAAATGTTGCTTTTAGAAAAAATGCATTCAATATGTTGCAAAAGTTTTTAAAATAGAAACAGAAAAATTTTACCGATCGGAAAGTTCTTTTCGTAAATTTTACGAATGGGAACTGTAGGAGGAGCTGTTTGTTTATCTGCCGCAGATGCAAGCCAGTTTCCAAGTTTACGAAATACTGAATTGTCTTGCTCGGGTAAGTCATTGGTAGGTAAGGCGGCAACCTCGGAAACGGCAGTACCTTCCTTCTTCTTCTTTTTCTTATTTTTCTTCTTCTTCTTACCGCTGCTTAACGCAGTCGGTTCCCCTTCGTTATCAACGTCATCGTCAAGCTCGCATGGTGTTTCCACAGGTGCTCTGCTTTCCGGAATATAGGAAAGCTCGATCTCATCTTCCTTAGTAGGGCTGATTGAAGAAGGTTGATCGATAACGGCCGCAACATGTGACATTATTCACAAACAAAAAAGAGATATTTTATCGATGAAACTTCCTTCACACGTAGCCCACTAGAGCTATAGAAACATCCTCGAAGTGGCTTGCTTAGAGTAACACACAAATAAAGGATTCGATTGCATGCATGAATAACTAGTAACATCTCGGCATTTTGACACTCAAAAATGATGGTGAGGAGTAAATTTGTTGGTGAATATGCTAAGTAGAATTAAGTACAGCTGAACACAGGTGGGCCGGGCCTATCATTTCAACCAATTACATGCTAACTCCTGATGTATTCTGCGCTTCATTATACGTAAAAACGTTGGGGCAATTCTTAAACGCTTACGAAAGTAATATTGCTACGTTTTTATGTCAGGTTCTTTGTTATGACTGTATTTGGATGTATATTCTCCAAAACAACATTCTTACCATGAAGTATTCACAAATTGAGTATTCGCTTAAGAAATTGGTTAAAAAACATTAGGTGCATCAAAATATTTCAGCAGCAAACACCACTTTTTATGTGTGATTTTTTGCAGAACATGGAATAAATATTTTTGGTATCATTCTCTTTTTATTACCTCTAAATTTTTGAAAGTCTTGAATAGTAAAAAAGCTCATATTAAAGAAATGTTGTCTCGTGATGTATGATTGCTTCTCATAGGATCTTGGCAGGAGGATTTTGATTTTATGCTTTCATTTTATCTCTTTTCAATTCACCTAACGGTACCATCGGGTTTTTAAAATCATTTATATCGGTGTAAAAATTATAATACGCTCAGTCTGGCAATCTTGCATTAAACTTCAATAAATTAAGCTTCCAAAAAATTATACAGGCTCTATGCGTTTTGACTACAATCAAATACTGTTGAATTATAACAGTGATGCAATTTCAAAACTATTACATGCTATTTCAGTGCTTCTTAATAGAAAGAGTAACTCTGGAAGCCATTGTATTTCACAAAAATTTCATTTTGGGATGAAAAGTTAACAGTAAATCTGTTTCAGGTGGGTAAGCGTGAAAGTGGAGATATTTTAGATCTCCCAAGTTGCATAGAATTAGCGAACTAAATAAGCTTCTATGTTTAATTGAGAGTTGATTTTACAGGCTGCAATAACTAAATGATTGAAATTAACTTATGACAAACAACAACAAGCCGGCAACGAAGAAGTTTAAGAATGAGTAGTATATAGCTATCTGACAATATATAAATGAGGGGAATGTCGAATGATGATGCAACTTGCAAAGATAAGTTATAGCAAAATTGTTGAGTGAAAATATATCTTCCTCCCTAATTCAGTACTTCACACTATTAATTGAGTTATTTACTCAATTCCTACTTCTATTACTCTTTTCGCAACTACTTCCTGTATGGGTACTACTTAGTTTCTAACACCTATCATAATATTATATTACTCTAATTCCTACACTACTTACTCACACTACAATTACTTATCCTAAATTTTAATTATCTTTCTACACACACATTACAATTTTATTTGTTACAGTAAGGCATTGTGGATTAAAAAATGATACTGCACGTGCGCATTTTCTGTTTAAAGTTCTATGAATATTTGCCTACTTAAGTGTTACTCGCCATTATTTCTACATAATGTATCTCCTTACTTATATTGAGATATAATCTATATGCCTATTCGGGAAGTTTATCGGACAAAGGATTGTTTCAAGTAGATATTTCTATGCTCGAAATAAGTAGAAAGCCACAAATTATTTGAATTATTGCAATCAATTTATGCTTTGAAATTGCTGAGCTCCTGCTCATTCATTGTTTTTGTTTCCTCTAAGTATATTCCCGAATGAAAGGGCATTTAATGCCAGTCTGCATTCATTAGGCGATTTACAGCGGACATAGATTGTTATAAAAAAACTGCATTAGCATCTAACACACCATATCGATCTACTTAGCCTGAAAATTACATTTTCTTTTAATTTTACCACCCCAATACCGAGTGCAATCAATAAACTCTTTTTTTGCTCATAGAAGAGAATGGATTTGCGCACTAAGACAAATGTGCTAAAAAGAAACATAAATTCCCTTCCATTCCTGAAATAGTTACTCCTGCAATCAATATTCTGTTTTCAAAATTACAACATGACTTTAATTAATTTTATTTTAATTAAAAATTTCTATTGGATATTCGCTTCTTATCCTTACGTTTGTTACTCCGGGAAAGAAGCACACAGTCAGTTCTTACCAGGCCCTTTTCGGACACGGGTGCGTTACCCACCTTGGCAGACCAGTTTCTCCAATACGTAACCCGGCTCTTCTTTCAATTGATTTGTTGATGTGCGACACACCGGCCATAACCTCCGTAGAAAAGGTGCAGGCAAGCCTCTTTCCGTCTCATTGCTGGCTTAACCACCACCGATATATGAATATTCTACCCTTTACTCTTTTCGCTCTATTTCCCTTTGCTAAAACCTTTTCACCTCCTCGGTAAAAATGCAAGGCCACGCCTATGGCCCTCTTCGGTCTCTTCCTTATACTGGCAAAGAACCGGGAGGATGGAAGTGGGGATACTCGGCCCCTAAAGGCTATAGATTAAATCACCCTTATCATGGAATAAGAGGAGGCTTGCTCCTTTTTGCCAATTCCCAATGGGGAAAAGGATTTGTAGGTGTTCAATGAATTAGGATTGTTTCATACTTTCTTTCAAATTGAAATTTGTTTTGCCATGTCGCAACCCTCTCGAATTTGTACCTATTCCTTTATGCATTATGTCGATAGGATGGCAATAAAGTATTCATATCTTACGCTATTGAATTTTTTAAGCAAAAAAGGCTACAAGTCTCTATATCTGCCGCTTCGCAACTTGTATGTTTTTTTCTATATGCAGTATGCTAAGCGCTCTGGTATTAATGCACTGAAAATTTCGTTAGGATTTTTCTTATGCTATTGGCCGTTGGATTCCTATATGTGCAATATTCGTAAACTGGTAAGGTTTTTTGCTTGTGAATTAGCGTATACATTTTTGCAAGATGCGGAACCGGATGGCATTAACTTTTGTTGCATATCAATTTTTGCATCAAATAAATATTACCATATGCTTTTTTGCCTCTCTATGACGCTCTGTCTTACAGAAAGCGAAGAAAGCCAATTCTTAGAAGGAATTGCAGCGCAATCTACAAATAAAAATTTTAATTTCTGCGATGACTTATGTGGGCATACATGAATTTCCTTGTGGAAATTCTCGTTTACGGCATTATACTGTCGCATTTTCTTGAACGCTCGAAGATATTCTTCATTTGACAACAAATTACATGTAGTATTTAGTTGAACATATGCTGAGAAAGCATTTGTTTTATCCGTTGGATCCCGCCAAGAGTTCTTTCTTTTACTTGCCTACAGCTCTTAGATATTTTTTGCTTTTCTCTGTCGATTATCTAAGACGGGTAATGCCATTTTTCGTCTTTGTAATTATGTTACATAGAGTTTTACTGCATAAAAAGTATAATGCCATACAATCTTACCAAATTCTTAAACCTCTGATTTTTATCTTTTGTCGTTGAGAACAAACAGACGCTACTTCAAGTGCGATTTGTTATTCGCGTGGTGTACTCAACATTCTAATTCTAAACATGCTAGTTTTTCACTTTCAATGATTCATTTCTTTATCAGTTTTACTTCATCGTAGATATTATATTGCTTATATCTGTTATAGAGGTATTTTGCTTTGTGTGCGTAGTCTTGTTGCACTGA
Organism: Cardiosporidium cionae; assembly: GCA_015476325.1. Taxonomy (NCBI): domain Eukaryota; phylum Apicomplexa; class Aconoidasida; order Nephromycida; genus Cardiosporidium; species Cardiosporidium cionae. The sequence continues at coordinate 9,430 of JADAQX010000251.1, read as the reverse complement.
AAGCATATCTAGGATAGAAGAGACACCTTGCAATACATTCATAGAGCAGAAATGGGTTTATATAAGGCATTTTTCACTCCAAAAGCTATAATATGGTTCTGGATTTAGTTGTTTCTTCCTTTATGTTCTGATCATGGGAGGTCATGCGACATTTTCTATAGAATGTAAGAATTCTCCGTGAAAGATCCATTAAAAGCATATCATTACTGTAATTATATAGTAAGCAAATTTATTGCATTGCTATAAGTTATTGGGACGACCTGCATTTATTACAAAACACATCAAACGAACTAATTTGCAAAATGACATTGACTGAGCTATACCCTAGCAATACACAAAATATTCGGGCAAAGTCGATTTCCTGTGCATGCGATTTTTAAGCATCAGCTTCTGCGGTGATTATTGTGGCACTTGAAGGAACTCGATTAAACTGTCTATAATATCCGTATTCTATTGATTAGCTTTGAATATATTTGTTTATGTAGGGCACTTATAGACTGCTTTTTCTTTATAAAACTAGAATGATAAATGATAGAAATTATAATATAACGAACTATTGCGGTTTGTCATTTATAATAATTCAACGAGAGCATTTTCAGAATGCGCTCATGCGCGGCATCATTTTAATACTTGTGTGATCGAAATACGCAGGCGTATTGAACGAATACTGTTATATTAGGAGCAATACAAAAAATTGTATAATGTGTTACCTAGCTCATACGATGAAAACGATTTTTGAAATATGATTATTCTGCTCCATAAAGCATCGCATCTGTATTGGAAATACAATCTCATTAGCAGTTGGCAGATTCCTAAACAAATAGATACTAAATTATACCGTAGCCAAGTAACTTCCTTTATCGCAGTTAGAATTCTAAGCAAAATATTCCATTCGAGGTCTCATTCTTTGTTTTTTTGTAAAACTGTAAGCTATCATGAATAATCCAAATGCAGGCCAGACCACGAGACAATCGTTATGTTACCAAACATATCTTTCTGTGGTGTCTCTCCATAAACATGCGAATTAAATATAAAGTGTGGTTTTCCTTGAGGCTTTTCTCATCGCTCCTCGAAAGTTAGTTTCATTTCCTATTTGACAATGTATTCTAGAATTATAATTTACAGTAATAGAAGTATTCTCATTTGGATCAAACATACTATACTACTCAAAGAACAGATTTATTCTTGTATAGTCTGTGCTGCTTATTTCTTTTGCTTTTAATATGTAAAAGCGTGGTTCATCACGGGGCGACTTTCCATACGATATATTGAAAAACCTGAGTAGGATTGAGGCATTGGGGATAAATTTGGTACAGAAGACGTCGGTAACAAGTAGAATAGCAGGTCTTTGAAATTTTGCAATAAATATATGCAGGATTCAGAAAATTTATTCCCTTATAAAATGACTATAGATAGGTGGTATGCAGAATCAATGCGCAGCTACCTATACTGAGTTCATAGTACCTCGCTTATAATAGTAGTACTTTTTGGTCAATTAAATTTTTATCGCCTTTTTGAAAACTCACAAATGAAATGGAGTTTCAAGTAAAATCAATACTGATATGTTACTCAAATAAAATGCAATTTGATGTGTAGTAATCATGTATATGCTCTATAATTTTAGGATGTACAGATACCTGCAAGGGGTGTAAATCATATTATTTCTTGTTCTACTCTACGTCACAAAGTTCGCATTCTCAAACTTTTTTATGTGTATTTACAACGCAATTTAAAAAAGAAAGAAAATAATCGAATTGCAAGGTCTGCTTCCTTTAGAAAGTTATCATTTCACCAACAAAAGAGCTATCACTTTGGATCAACCTATCGTCGCTATAAAAATGTATTCTTCCAAATGCCATTGCTTGAAGAGAAGGAGGTGTTACATCAGTTGGTAAGTAAATGCAAAGTTTAGTGTTTTAAACATGGTGAGATCGAAAACTTTCAATATTTTATGAAGCGTGAAGCCAAAAAAACATGAATTTTGTTATTGAAGCATATCATGGTCGCTCCATTGTGAGAAGAAACGCCAGACATAAAATTTATCTCCACAAAATAAAAGATTAAAATAGGCCGCATCATAAAAATTCTCAAATCGATTCAACATAGTAATATATCACATTAGTAAACATAAATTAACATTTTTAGGAGCATTTCTTTGGAAAATGATCATCGAAATTGTTATTAAACTTCATCTAAGTTCGGTGTCTGCCCATTTAGAGCTGAGGAAGGATGCTCCAAGAAAATATCCAAATTGTATTTCAGAAGAGAATCATCATTTTTCTTTATTGCGTTGAAAAAGGTCTCTACATCTAGTTCGCGTGAGGACTATGTAATTCAAAGAAAAAAAACAAGGGAGAGCTACAATGCATAAATTTAAAGTATAGATTAGCTCATAATCCCTCCTTATATTCAGATACAGAATTGTTTTCATCGTTCAATGCTTTGAAACAAATTATGGTAGTAGAAAATGGAATTCTCACGCTTGACGCAAACTCTCATGTAGTGTCTCCTCTGTTAAATCATTACATCTTCTATTGCAAATCTTACAGTTTGTGTATTTCCTTTCCCGGTTGAAACCATATCATTGGAGTTATAGGAATTCGTGGTTTTTGCATCACCTATAATCTAATTCAGTAATAGAAAAAATGAATATACATTGATTATAAAGCAATTGACATTCTAATATAATACCATTAAATTACTTGATAAAATGTATTCAAAATACAGTGTGGACTGTTTAAAATTTTACCAAGAGAATAGTATTAATGTGTAATAAAATAACGTGCATTATCAACAAAAACAGCTATATTTACATGCATTTCAAGCAATTTATTCATCCACTTTTAGTAAGCAGAATCATGTCACACGTCCTCATAGCAATGGGTTGGTAAAAAACTGAATAAATTCATCTCAATAACTGCGAATTGAAACTTTTTTGCAATGCATGATTCCTACCTTCTCAAATATCTTCTGCGAGTACAATGCTGCCAGCCGTACACTGGATTTATAAATAATATAAATAGCATTAAAAAAGAGAAATATACGCAACCTTCTCAAAACAGACTTATCACACAATAATTCATACAACACAGACAATCATAATTCTTATAAAAGTGTCTATATGACTTTTTTATTGCCATTTGAAAAAGAGAAATAAAGTAAACTACACAGGAAATAAAACAAAGGATGTTAAGCTTGAAAGACTTTGTAAGGAGCAGTATTTGTTTCAAAGGGAAATTATTACTAAGAAATTGTAAACAAAAGTATAATCACGGCATTTGATACTGGGAGCTTTATATAACTACCAAAAAATTTGTTCATAGCAATGATCTTTTACAGAGAAAGAGATGTAGCGGTTCTTCAATGATCTGATGGATTATTTGCCACAAGGTCAATAAAGGTATTACATCAATCTGTTACTTAGCTTATTTTATTAAGCAAGATAGTACTTCTTACACGGAAATATCTGCTGTAGCACAGCCGACTCGTTGTAGGTAGTAGTCACATACCTCATCGATAATCTGTACAGAATTTTCATTTATCAAAACTATTCACTTTTTATGAAACATAACAATTGCTATGTACAATGCAACACTTTTCCAAACAATGACTGACGAGAAAAGTATGATAAAAGGGATTACATTTTTTGCATAATAGATCAAATTTCGTTAACACTATTAAAAATGCTATGTTGCATGACTGAAGGAAATAGAAATTGGTGGTGCAGGCCTTTAACACGCCAAATTTGGATTTTTATGTATGAAGAAAAGCGGCAGAACATGAAAATCTTCTACGGTTCTTTCCAATAAAGAATGATAACTGAGGCAATTTGACTATCACAATAAAGCGCATTCTCTTCGGTTGAGAAGTCAGAGTAAGACCAAAAGCAACAAGAGAACTAAATGTTCACGATCAAACTTACAGCCGTCTCTTCATTTTCCAATCGATTTAATATAACCTCATCATTTTCGTTTATCAAATCGCTACCACCGATGTCATTCATACTGCGTTATTGTCGTTCAAGGTGCCCACTTCACAAATAGATCTGCATAAAAAAAAGGGCAAGTCTAATGATATAACGACTCTAACCCAAGCTTTTAAACAAGCATATCGTATACTAACCCGCATAGTATCATAAAACATACCTCTTCTGTGCTACTTCGGGCTTCAGAAGTTTCTCAAAAGTATTTTATGTATACATGAGAAACGAGGAAAACTACATTGAGTTACTCAATTTCAGATTAAATTTAGATAGAATCATAGAGTGGCAATGCAAGGGATAGCAAAAGTTTCAAGGTGCAATGGTTGAGCGCTCTCAGCAAAGATGGAGGGTGGCCGTTTCAAGAAGTTGTGACACAACAGCAGACTGTGCTCTGTGCTGTCTTTACTTGAAAGTGAAGCAATATTCAGAGACGAAGTAGTATTGCGCGGTAGCCAGTTAGACTTGTGAAGAGGCGAGTGAACCAAACCAAGCCTTCGTACATTGGCTTGGTAATGAACCGGGATTTTTCTCAAAATAAGAAATGTAAGCAATAGATAAATAACATGTGGTTTCGTCGCGGTAATTCAACTACTTTCCTTTGATGAAAAGATGTTTTCGGTGTAATACAAACACTGCGATACTAACATTCGGCTTAATCTATATACATCATGTCATAATTCTTTTGCTTTTATGAGCAGAGAGGATAGGTAATTTGTACAAGCAGCAAGTGCGCTATATTTTTTCACTGGTAAACGCAAATGCAAAATTAGTCGTGGCAATGTATTTTTTTATTTTTGTACTATTTTCCTTGCGGAATATGCTTCATCTGCTTCTTTTTTAGACCTTGGCTGCTGTTTCAGTGTAATCAAAAGGACTAACGCAACGATTAATTTGACAATATGGCTGACAATTTTCCAATTACTAGCGAGACTGGAGGTATTTATTGCGAATTTTATGAACTCAGCACTAAATCTTACAACAATCTTTTTTGCCATGCCACGATCTTATTGTGCTAGCACTTTACTGTGGTGATGATTTTTGCCGTTATTTATTTTTTATGGCCCTTTCATGAAGCCTATGCCTTTTTCTGTCAAAAAACCTAAAATGCTGAGTAAATAATTGTTTCTACCTGCTGTTTAAATCGTTGAAGTTGATATTTCTACAGATTTGCATTTCAATGTGTATAGAACATGACCGCTGTTATCTAGACAATAAATTGCAGTAATCTTATTCTTGTAGAAGGCTGTATTATTCAATTCTCTGAGCGATGTTTATATTTTATTTGTACTTCTATCTGTTGAAGTGCTATTTTCCCCATTGGCTTACATTTCCCATTAAAGAGATTGATATGGTGTGCTGTTTTTATGGCTGAATTTTCAACATGTCAAGGTCGTATTCCATTTGTTCTTGAATTGGAGGTAATCCATGGAAGTTATTCCATACTAGACCAATGTGACAATTTTTTGCAAATGAAAAGAATAACTGTAAAATTGAATATTTGGATGTAATTCAAAATTGAAAGGATTGAATATAATAATTTTTATATTTTACTATATTATAGCAAAAGCGTGTGCTTTAATTCAATTATCATTTAGCAGATGTACATGAAGCCTGTAATGATGTTTTTTATTTGATTGCCGAATCTACTGAAATGTTAGAATAATTGCATGCGTAGCGGAATGGGCAAAGAAGATGTTGTATGTAAAACAAAATGTTTAATACAAGCAATTCCTGAAGCGAGAGTTAATCTCTACTAAGTCTTCTTACCTAAACTACTTAAGAAGAATATCCTATACTTCATAATAACTCATAAAGAAGAACCGATAACTCTAAGCCCAAAACCTTACGTGAAAAGAAGTAGTCTTCCGAAGAATATCCTCCCTCACTTTAATAACTCCTCATCGGGGATTAAGTTAGTTATCACTACAAGCGCGTCGGTTGTATATGCGTGCAATCAAATACAATCCTAACCACTTCGTCCTTAATTTACTACTACTCCAGATATCGTTAACCTTCAGCTACTCCCGCTTACATCCTTTCAATGTTATTGCATATCAAACAAACTTACAATTATCTCAATCATAAAACAGTAATGATCACAATCTGGTATTAAACTTCTACGAACTTACTCACTACAACCATCACAATAATCTGATTGTTACAAAGCCTTTAATTTTTTGGTAGTTTGAGTAGATTTCTGCTGGTTTTGCTGAACTTTGGAACACATATTTTTCTTGCAAACATACATTTAACAAATTCTTCTGCTTGATATGAGGATTGACACTTTTTCTTCGCTCTAGAGGCGTGTTTCCCAAGAGATAATTTTTTTGATATTTGATAAAAAAATTTCTGAATAATCTTGCCCCTTGCTAAATTTTTTCTTATAAGTACTAAATCTTTATATTTAAAACCCTTTCAAGACGGTGTATTTTGTTTGCAAACTCCATTGTTGCTAATATTTGAATTTTTCAGGAAACATGACATATAATTTATGCCTTGCACCCTGGAAGTTTGTTTCAAATATGAAGATTTTTTGTGAGCAAACAGCTTTAATTAAAGCAGGAAAACTATGCTGCTGATAATGGTAACAGTACTTTGTATTCAATAATAGAAAGCTTTTTTCTATGTTCAAACTTTAATGACCATAGCGAAAAAAATCCCAATTTTTTGGACTAGTAAAGTTTGCTTGCTATGCTGAAATATTTGGTTTGCATACACATGCCATCGCTTTGAAACAAACTCGTTCAACACTTTTCTCGTCTTTTCACAACCTTGTGACAAGGATTTACCTGCCTCAATTGACCCAACAAAAATTGCACCGTATGCTTTCTTGCAACTAATTGTAGCACAATATTGGAGGAAGGATGGCATTTATAGCCTTTTTTGATTTGCGTCATAGAAAGAGTAAGACAAGATATTTTTGAAATGAGGCAGAGCAAGGGAACTTTTCGGCAGCACCAATATATCGTATATATAATTCTGTTTCATTTCACACGAAAAAATGCAATAGCTGCACTACACTAGATATACATCTAATTGCTGTCTTGATCTAGTTGAAGCCTTTGTTTCCAATCAATTGGTAGTCCTATGCGGCAGACTGCTATTTATCCTCTCCTGGCTTTGATATACTATACATAGAGAAATTAAGATAATTTGTACATTTTGCATGAGCATGCTTATCTGTAAGACAGAAGAATGTTCTTGGAGTTTAAAATGGTGCCTACGTCGACAGAAAAGCACCTATGATTTTTGATTTTTGTAGTACTAAGAGGAACTTGTCAGCGCGAAGCAATTTGCTGTCGGCATGCGTGCAGCTTGAGTACAGCGTTTATTTCTCAACTGGGAAACGGAGCAACTATTGATCGCTCAGCCAATCGCCTGTTTTCAAAGAAATATTTTTGGTTTGCCGCACGAACGCAGTAAAGAAGTTGTGGGCAAGCACCAAATGTTACACAAACATTTTCGGTACAAATTATGAACATACATCAATTATTATCATTGGCAGTAGACTGATAAATAATCCCTTTTGTAAAAATGCGACAATAATTCTTTTTTTTAAAGTCGTATATATGCTTCCATTGCTAAAGATTCATTTTCTAAGTTTACTATGAGGGAAGATTTCCTTGTTGAGATGAGTAGGGGCATTTACGGTAACTCTTTTGATTTTTCTACTTGACATTTTTTGATTGAAAGTTGTTTTGCAAACTTTCCATATTTCAAAGCGCTACCTTTGGGAGTTGCCATCTTTTCTAAAGAAATTCTTTTAGCTTTCATTCTCATTGAATCTCTCGCAAAATTAATTTCATCTCGGTATCTGTCCCTGCGCCGCATTTCATTGACCGTTGTTTCTTGCTTTTATGTGCTTGTGGCTATGTGATTCCAGCCATTTCATCCATATTCGCACAGCTTGTGGGCGCATGCGCCCTTTTTAGCCGCTATTTTATCTGTATCGATTGCTGCTTTGTCAGGTGGAATAATTTTTTGTGTTGTGGAGAGAGCCACCGTGATGTTTGCTCTCAGTGACTTTCTCTAGTGAATATCACCGCATTTTCACAGTTTGTTTTGTATTTATTCTTTCAGAACCGTAGAGTGTGCATCCTTTCTATTTTTGGAAATTATGGCACCTTTAAACACTGTTCGTCTTCTTTCCCATTACTATTGTATCTAATGAGTTGCGGCAGGAAAGACTACTTTGCCCTAGTAGTTTCCTACATCCAAGTCTACCTCCTCCATAGTATTATTCTCATCTGAGCGGACTCCTTGCTGTCTCTGTCACCCCTTCTACGGTAGCCTTGACTGCCTTTGTAGATGTAAGAAAAAGCCTATCTCTTTAGCTCTTTGTTTACTGGGAAGAAAATACTGCTAATTTTAGTTATACCTTACTTTTATATCACTTCTTTATGAAATTTTTTGGTTATTGCTTCTTTTTGTTTGCTATTGTCTATTATTCGGCTTCTTTGTCTCTATCTTGCTTGTCATCGTTTACAATTTCTACTGAAGTACTCTGATTTTACCTCTACATGCATCCAATGTTTTGTCTATAGACAAGCCATCATTTTACCAGTTATTGTTGTGAAATACACATTCAAACTTTGGCTGAAACCATTTCTTTATAGCAGTAATTTTCTGTTTGTAAAAGAATGTATGAACTTGTACGTTTTGAAGTGTTTTTTACCAATACAGTATTTAACAAGTTTCATTTGAATGTTGTTTTTATTATATCTATTGCATCTACAGGTGCAATGACTCTTTAGGGCGGCTTTATCCTATTCAATTTAATATTTTCAGTGGATACCCTTATGGTCTCCACATCTTTCATTTTTCCTGCTTCAAGAAATGGTATATTTGTTTTTTTGTGTGTGAACTTCCTCCTTATTATAACCATGCTCTTGCTTTCTATTCTTTCAATAATTTTAGCCACATTTTCCGACCCTAACATTCTCTCAAAGCATCTCAATATTCTCTTCCTCTCTTTAATTCTCCTTTTAACATCACTTTCCTCTTAGCTCAACTCTTTTCTCTATGCTACATTCCCTTCAGATGCAATTTTCCCTTTAATTCTTTTCGCATATCTTCCCCATCTCCTTCTCATCTCTTCCTTCTCATCTCTTCCTTCTCATCTCCTCCTCTCATTGCCTCCTCTCATTGCCTCCTCTCATCGCCTCCTCTCATCTCCTCCTCTCTCCTCTTCTCACCTCCTCTCTCTCTCATCTCCTCCTCTCATCTCCTCCTCTCATCTCCTCCTCTCATCTCTCTCTCTCATCTCTCTCTCTCATCTCTCTCTCTCATCTCCTCCTCTCATCTCCTCCTCTCATCTCCTCCTCTCATCTCCTCCTCTCATCTCCTCTTCTCACCTCCCGCCTCTTCTCACCTCCTCTCTCTCTCATCACCTCCTCTCTCTCTCATCACCTCCTCTCTCTCTCATCACCTCCTCTCTCTCTCATCACC
>JADAQX010000250.1:0-62445 GCA_015476325.1 Cardiosporidium cionae | reverse complement strand
GAAAAGAGGAGGAGAAGTGAAGAGATGAAGAGGAGAAGTGAAGAGATGAGAAGTGAAGAGATGAGGAAGAGAATAAGGAGGAGAATGAGGATAGATGAGGAAGAGAATAAGATGTAAAGAAATGAAAAGAAGTGAAGAGATGAAGAGAAGTGAAGAAATGAGGAGGAGAAGTGAAGAGATGAGACTATGTGGAGAACTTTGGTAGATTTTACCTTTCAGAAAACGTTACAGAAAAGGTAAATGCAGATTCGGATCTTTCATTGAGTAGAAAAGAAGAAAAAGTGAGAGTAGCAATAGATATTGAAAAAAAAATTTTTAAATGAAATTTTGAAATTTTCAAAGAGATTTTGCAAAAAAAATAAAACTAGGAAAACCTATGAGTTCATAAAGACGATTGCTTATAAATAGAAAATATTGGGAAAAAAACAAAAAACTATATTCTATGTTGCTTTCTAATGATCAGACTTGCCACACAAGTGTCTAAAGTTCTGTGATTGTCCTTAGTTAAAGTTTATAAAAATAGTTTATTTGATAAACTTCTTTTATATGTTTGTCTTCAATAAATATTTTGCAGAGTTAAAATTTTAAGAAATAACAGTTTTTTTCCTATTTTCGTTTCATTACTTGATTCTCATCTTCCTCTTCTTCCTTCATTTTTCTCCTCTTCTTCCTTCACTGTTCTCCCCCTCTTCCTAGTCCAAGTTTAAGCATTTTTTCACCGCTGTTTTTTCATTCTAAAATTATACTACTTTTAACTCTGTTATGTGATTTCTATTTTTTTTGTTAGCTTTATCTGGTAAAAAACGTTTAAATCGTATTTTTCATCCTCGTTCTCTTTTGGATACAAATCACTATACACAAGTTTTGGGAGGACCTCTTCCTAATGATAAAGAATGTTTGGAAAATTCTCTCTCTTGGATTGTCCATCGAGCTTCTCTTCAGATGACAATGAAATCTTTATTAACAGCAGGATTACGTAAATCCGTAAGAAATGGATGCTATTATATTTATATATATATATATATATAAGAAAAAAAAAGTTACTTTGCATTTGGAAGAAATGAGGATAAAATGAAGAAAAGAAGATAGATAATAGGAGGATAAAGAGAAGGAATTAAGAAGATAATAGGATAAAGAGAAGAAAAGAAGATAGATAATAGGATAAAGAGAAGATATAGCAAAAAAATAACCTTATAGAAAAATCTTATTTTAATAAAATTCAAAATAGAAATAAAACAAAAAAAATATAATTGTTTTTTTTTCAGGTTTCATATGGTTTTCGAAAATTTTCTCTTGGTTGGAATTCGAAAAAATAAATTTTTTCTTTTCAACAACAGAAGGGATGAAAAAAATGTATATCCCCATTTTCTCTATTTTTATTTTTAAACAATTTTAAAAGTAAAAATTTTCTGTTTTAATACAATTCTTTTTAAATATCCTATAAACTTTTAAAAGAATTAAAAATCAAATTACTTTCAAAATTCTTAAGCATTTATTAACATATAAACCTTTAAAAGAAATTCAATTTTAAGAAATATAAAAAATGTTTTTCTTTTATTTTTAATTTTAAAAATAAATTTACAATGCGGTGTTCTCTGTGAGAAAAACTTTTTAAAAGAAGAGAAAATTTTAATTTAAAAAAGAAAAATCTTTAATAGTACAGAAAGAGAAGAAACTATCAAAAAAGAAAAGTAAAACGTTACTTATATAGAAATGATAAAAAATTGGACAATAGTTTAATTAAAAAATAAAATTTACTAAAACTCTTTTTATAAATACTATAAATCAAAAAGAGAACGAATTAATAACCTTCAAGTGAAATTTATGGAACAAAAATTAAATTATTTATTTCAAACTCTGCAATTAAACTGAAATGATCAGAACTACGCCAATCCTATTCAAATAAAAATATAAAAAAGTACAAATTATAAATAAATAAAAAAATTATATAAATATAGATATTATAGAAAAATGAAATTGCAATTCTACTTTTTTTATTTAAAAAAGAAAATTTATTCAGTTTTAATCTTAAAAAAAAAAATAGAAATACTATGTAATTCTATTTTTAAACAAATATTTTCCATCTTTAAAAAAAAATAGAAAGAAAGAAAATTTTAATCTTTAAAATAAATAGAAATACTAAATTAATCTATTTTTTTAAATTAATTAAATATAATAATAAAACGAACAATGTTTGGGTTATCTTTATGGCGTTTAAAATATTTAGGGGAAGGAAAGCTATAGAGAGAATCCACCTGCAAAAAATAGGAAAGAATTCAAAAAAATTTAATTATTAAAAAAATGAATTGAAATAAATTATTATTAAAAAAATGAATAGAAAGAAATAATAAAAAAATGATTAGAAATAAAATTATTATTAAAAACAATGAATAGAAATAAAATTATTATTAAAAACAATGAATAGAAATAAAATTATTATTAAAAACAATGAATAGAAATAAAAAAAATGAATAGAAATAAAAATTTTATAAAATAATGAATAAAAATAATAAAATTATTATTAAAAAAAATTTTTTTTTTTGGGTGTATTAAATGTATAGATAGCCTCCATCCAAGGAATACCAAAAATCACAGCCCAAATAAGAGAAAGTATTCTTTTTCTTCTTTCTCCAAAATTATGTTTATATTTATTATTTCTTTTTCATCAAAAACTGAATTTAAAAAAAAATTAATGTTTTTGTCTTCTTAGAAAGGAAGGAGGGAGGGGAGGGTGTATATACACACCACCAGACATTGCATACATCTCTCCAAAAATAAAAAAATTTCCCCTTTCTTTTGTTTATCTCTTCTTATACCTTCAAATAAGCTGAAGAATAAAATATATAATCAATACATTGTATTCTTCTATCACTATAAGAAGTACACATGGGTTCAAAATATTGAAGAGGATCTTCATTTACATCATAAGCACTCTTGAAATGAAAAGGATGAATAAATTCTGTTTCATTGTATATTTCTACTTCTTTGGTAGGTAAAAACGCAGGGCAGGCCGTGGGTAGAAGAGGAGAATTTGTAGTGGGGGGAGGAGGAGAAGAAGAAGAGGGAGAAATATTCGTGGGGGAAAATGAAGAGGGAGAAATATTCGTAGGAGAAGAAGAAGAAATGTTAGTGGGGAGAGGAGGGGAAAAAGAAGAGGGAGAAATATTAGTGGGAGGAGGAGGGGTAACTACTTCAGAGATCTTATTTTGAGAAACTTCGTCACGTGGCAGAACATCTTTTTTTCTGAATAAATGTAATCTTGTTTCATCCAACACATCATCCAACACATCATCCAACCAGTCTTGAAATATCAGAAATAAATATTAAAATATTCAAAAAAAATATATAAAATGGAAAATAGCAAAAATTCGTATCCCTCTTCTAATCTTCTCTCTTCAAATCAAAAAACGAAATAGAGAGATATTCAAAGCTTCATACTTTTTAGGATTTTTTTGTTATATATAAATATAAAGATATTTCTACATAATAGTTTCTTTTTCTGTTTTCATTTTAAAATTTTTCTCTATTTTTCTCACTTTTTTCATCAGTGTGCTCCCTCCTCAGCAATAACAAAAAAAGATATGAGTTATAAAAAATAACTGATTTTTTCTACTTTCTTCCCTCTCAACTATTTTCTTTTAAATTTAGAAAAACTAATGCTTCACACACCTGAACTTCTACTAAAGGAAGATTTACATGGGCTGTATTTCCTTAAAAAATAAATTAAGATAAAATTTCAGAGAGAATGAAGCATCATTTATATTATATAAAATTTTAATTGAATTTGAGTTAGAAAATAGTAAAAAAAATTAACTGTAAATTCCGAAGAAAGAGGGGGGAGAGAAAGAGAGAGAGAGAGTAAAAGAGAAAAAGAGAAACAAAGAGAGAAGAAAAAAAAGAGAGAGAGAAGTAAGATAAAAGAAACAAAGAAAGAGAGAAAAAGATAAGAAAGTAAGATAAATGAAATGAAAAAAGATACAAAAACAAAAATTGTGTTCAGAAATAAACAAACTTAATAAAGCAGCAGTGTATTCACCAAAAAAAGAAAAAACTTTGAATGTTTTACAACGCAAAAAACAAATTATACCAAAAATAAAACACAATACAGATTTGTGTATATATGCAGAAGTTTAAAAATAAAATCTTACAAGGGATAATACATCCTTGAAAAATTTTGATGACTACTTTGGCCTTAAAAAATAAAAAAGGAATATAAAAAAAAAAAAAATCAAAATTCAAAAGTTCCTACTTTTTTTCTACTTCACTCTTAAGATTACTAATAATTCTAATAAAAATAAAAATCCAACTAGAGAGATCACAGTATATAAAAAAAAAAAATACGAAAAGAAACTTTTCTTTAATTTCCAAAAGATAAAAATATTTTTAAAAAACCTAAAATAAACTTTTCTTTTAAATTTCTCAAATTATCAAACTTAAACTTTTGTTTTCTTTTTCATTTTGACTACCCCCCCAAAAGTAAAAAAACACACACACACACATTCTCTCTTACTTTATTTTTCTAGATCTACTACTCTCTACTAGTAAGAGTAAATAGGTGTGAAAAAATTTTTGTGAGTAGAACCTGAAAATTCACTAGGATGCCAGGAACCAAAATTGAAATAACCTTGACGAAGAAATAGATAGAGAGGACTCAGAGGTTGAATATTGAAATCTCCACAGAGAAGAAGTATAGGATCCTGAAGGAGATTTTCAGGTAGAATAGAAGCTTTAGCCTTTGTTTCAACCTCCCAAATAGCATTAAAAAGCATCAATAATTGACATAATTTAAGATCACCTCTACTTGGATTGAAAATTAAGTGTACATTGGATACAACATACAGTGCTCGGCAAGAGGAAGGAGAGGAGGAAGAAGAAGGAGAGGAGGAGGAGGGGAAGATAGAAAGAATTTCTTCTAGAAGGACTACAAGGCCTACATCATCTCGATGAGGCATTAATCTTTGTGTGAATGCATTATAGAAACATGTACAAAACTATATATATAAAATGAAATTCCTAAATTTTTATATCTCTATATTTTATATATATACATATATATATATATAAAAGGGGAAGGAGGAGGGAAAGAAATAGAAAACAAAAAATTAATAGAAGAAAAAGAAGAAGAGAGGGGGGAGTATATAAAATTTTAAAAAGAAGATCCGAACACTATTTTTCTATTTTTAATATTAAATGAAAAGAACAAAAAAGAAATCTTTTTATTAAAAGAAGCGATAGCCTACAAAATATAAAAGACAGAGCTCTGTATTAAAAAAGAGAGATAGTTCCATCTTAACAAAAACAAAAAATAGAGAGAAACTGGCAAATGTTGTAAAAACTAACGACTACTAAAATAAAAAAAAAGTTTGTACGTATTCAAAAAATAGCTTTGGAGAGAGAGGCTATTTATTCCTAAATAAATATATATATATATATATATATATTTTATTTAAAACAAAAAAAGACTCCTTCCTAAAACTTTCATCCTAAGAAAAAACTACAGAAATTAGTTTAGCAATTCAATTCAAATAAAACTATAAAAAAGGATATAAACTATTGCTTTGAAAACTAGTTCTACTATAAGCCAATATATTAAATAAAAATAGCAAAAACTGTTTAGATCAAATTAAACGTTTACTTGCTTTCTCCAAAATTTACTTCTTTATAGTTGATCAAACGAAAACGCTCTGATTTCCAAAGTATAGCAATACCGTCTAATCGATCTCCTGTTTTCTTTTTATAATGGCCAGTATATCCATGCTCTATAAGAACCTAATAAAAAGTAGGATAGAAATATATATATATATATATTATAAACTATAACTCAGATGGAGGTGCTCACTCCATAGCCTATCTAGAATCATTGCGTATCAGCAGTTCTTATTTCAGTTTCAACTTCTTCTTCTCACTATTATAAAAAAGATATAAATGCTAGGGTCACATATGCTTAAACATAATACAGATTTAACATTCTGATTCTTCTTCAAAAAAAAATTTGTAAAAAAAAAGAAGATAAGTGATAAACTCGACAAAGCGAAGAAAAAACAATCATAAGCGAGAGAGAAAATAAGATAACCTTGGAAAAAAAGGTTGAATATGCCTTAAAATCAAGTTCTTGCAAACAAACAATATCTGGTAAATGTTCTAAAATGTCTGAAATAATGTAAAATTTGCTGTAGAATAAAAAGATCACAAAACATGTAGTAAACTCTGAGATACTAGATGCACAGAGGCATTCAAAATTAAAAGGGAGAATCAACTGAAATTCTATAATGAACATGCGTATCTTTCATCTAGAAAGCAGTGTTCTCTCTCATGTTTCGAAAATTGGGGGTGCCACTCAAAACATAGTCAATAAGAAAGAAGCAAAGATAAAAGATGAAGGCGTTGAAGATGTTACAAAATATATATATATATATATAAGAAGAAATATTTACTACCCAACGATTGGGTAATTTAAAAAACCTTTAAAAATGCAGTACAAATTACACACGTGTGGCACCCCAAAACGCGTAGTAAAAAATGTTTATCAAAAGCATGGGAAAACAAGACAATCAGAAGGCAATGCCAAGATGTTTCATTGATGAACTTTTGGGTAGTGAATCAATTCATTTACAAAATTAAAAGGGACCAAAGCATGGCTTATTTCGTTTTGTCAACTTTGATATGCTCATTCTCAAGAAATCACAAGTTTCTCGTTCTTTTTCGTCGGTTTATTATGTTTTAGTTTGTAATTATTATTAAAAAAGTTTTTACAATTTTACATTCTGACTTATATTTTTCAATCTTTGGTAATCTACAATGACGTGCAATCTAGGCTGCTTCTCTTCCAAAAACGCTTCGTTTCACAGAAACTGTTTTATCGGATGTTTCTCACCGCATATCCCAGGCAAGAAGAGATGGATCACTATGAAACGTTAGTAAAGAAATATATGCATCTGACAAAACATTAAAGGACATGACACGAAATTTTGAGGTGATTTGAGGTTTCTTGAAAGTAGGTGAAGAAGTATCAGCTTGGGTGGTAGCGGCAGCATACTCTGGCACGGGCGGGATTACTAGAGTATCGGAAACAGCAGAGGAAATATCCAAATTAAGAGAGAAAGGAGATGCAGAGCCAACTGGTTGCTGAGCAAGCCATTTATTAGAAGCTCTGGGTAAAAGTGCAAGTTTCTTCGTATCTGGCTTTGAATTCACTTTCTTCCATATCCGAAGAGGTAAAGAAGAGGCTGATCGGATTTGACTAGGAAGATCGTTCATCTTGCTATAGATAAGCGAAACAGAATTCACCCGACGATAAAGGTGAGCCAAATGTATCATTTTACGACATTTTTTAAAGTTTTATACGAAAAGACTTCAGCGATTAACTGCAAACACAAACGTCTTTTACATTGGTTGGGATTAGAACGCTCCATTCTATAGTTGATTCGGTACGGAAAGATGCTTCAAAAACTTTTATTCTAAAGAATACTTTGTGATTTTAAGGATGAATTATAGCCTTTCAGAGAAGTGTTTTACATTCAAAACGAGAATGAAGTGGTAAGGACACCGGAATTTACCCAAGGATACATTTTCAAAATTGCGCAAGCATTGGTTGATGTGTAGAGTTTTTCTCTCCTACATATTCCTCTGCTTTTCAAATTAGCAAATATAGAAATACACAGAAAGTATGCATTGTTTAAAAGTAAGGGGGTGAGTTGTTTTATCCAAAAGTTTAATTCGTCGTAACAGGATTCTTACGTTTGTCGTAGAGTACGCATCCCACGCGCTATATATATGAATGTACATCAATCTGGCCTGCCAGCTGTGATTGCCCTCATGTATATCAACTTTATAGTTCAACTGGAAAGTTTTGTAAAATTGCAGAATATTTTCTCCTAATTAGTTTATACTTGTGTTTAATCGATGTAGACGCCGAAATAGTCTGTCTAAACGAGTTTCAATTAGCAGGAAGCTAATGAATGGTTGGAGCAATAATTGATATTGCGAACACACCCAAATAACTTCGTAAAATCAATGACTCGAAATCCTTTTGTAAGTGAGAAAGAACAATGAAACGAGCAGAGTATTGTAGTTTCCTTCTTCATATTAGTGTCATTAGTACTTACAATACTTCTATAGTTTATTTCCGTAAACTTTAACGTATTTGAAAACAGATATGAATTGTGGATATTTATTTTATAAATTCTCATTTCAAGAGTTGAAAACGATTTATTTCTAAATGTAAGCGCTGGAATTCATGCTTTTAAAGCGAAGAATAGATAAGAGTTGGCATTTCAGGTCTCGCTCATCTGTTGAAGTATTTCGTCATGCGAAAAGTAGGATTCACTCGAGAGAAAAACGACCATTTGCTCCGCAAGAGAGTTCCCCTTCGTGCCTTTCACACATAGCACTCGTGTAAGATAGAGTTACAGCACTTGCCATCCCCTGCTTCGCTAGATCATAATCCCACTTGTAATAATTGTATGTTATTTGTTATGTCGCTCGTACTTTCTTAGCTAAGCTATGTGAATAATTAGTAGAAGTCAGCGATGCTTTTCTTAACTAAGACGCGTAGCGTAGAGCCTTAACTTGATGGGGGAGGAAAATGAAGAGAAATAATGGTAACTTGAAAACTTACCTAATGGGAGCCTTGGGGCTATAGAGAATATGAGATTAACTAAAGCAACCTTAATATCAAGATAAACCTATATATAATATCTAGAACAATCTTTCCTAATTAAAAATATAAAAAGTGAACCAAAATGACGATCTAATCACCATATTTAAATAGCATCATTCTTAACTCAAGAAATGTTATATGAAACCGATAAGTATTCTAAGTTGAAATCAATACCTTAATTAACCGTTACCGAAAACTGAACAAAAACTACTCGTACCAAACCTAATTATATTTATACGCATGCATGTACCCTTGTTACATCATTTGCCTACTTTTGTAATTTACTATTGTGAAGTGCAAAGTTTTCGTCCAATGCTTTAAAAAATTAGGTAGCATCCCTTGAGAGAAGATAGCTTTCTGTTTGCATTGATTTTCTTTTCTTAGGATTTCGTTTCTATGTAAATTATAACTTAATAGTTGTTTTGTCGGTATTGTTAGTCACTTTTCATGTGATAGCAGGGAGTAATAGCACTTATTAAAAGTATAATCATGGTAAGCCGTTCAATAGCATGAAATGTTGTTAATGAAAAATTACAACACTTCTCTTTGACTTCATCTCGAAATAATGTCGGATGTACCCATTCAATAATATGTTACTTTTGCTAGGCTGAGCAACAGCCCATAGTCATTTATGTCCTCGTCACCAGCGTTGTAAATCGTGTCCTACGCAGCGCGGATCAAAAGTAAAACGCATCGCGCTTCATAGTGGTTTGAAAACATCAGAATCACGGTTTGAGCAATGAGCAGCAACGCTGGAGCTGAATGCATTGCGTGGAATATAAGTTTTTGGCATTGTCAGTTGCCTCCACTAAACTTTTCTCTATACGAGAATGGCGACTCCACTACGAAATATTGCTCTTTCAAACTTTTTTCCTTTTTGCGGACGTAGAATTCTTTTCTCATCGCCAGCACTGCAGTCAAATTCTCTGCTACAAAGATGCCCAGAGTTATATCCACACTCTTCAATTGGGATCATATGCTCATTCGGCAGCAAAAAGCCTAAAGAAAAAGTAACAAAGCAGCAATTAACAATACGCCGTCTTCAAAAAGTTATGTTTGATAGTGACCAGGAAGATAGCCAAGTCTCTACATGGAGATATGACAGCGATTCTGTTGAATCGGGACGTGTTGGTACTGACAATACGACATCTTCACTGGTAAGGAATTGCTACTGGAGGCATGAAATCGTCTCTAGGCTTACTCCTCGTATTTCATTCCTGCACACTGCTTTAGCACTTCTTTGAGGTGCAGCAAAATTTCAACCTTTTTTGAAAACTGTAAGTTCAATAATGAGATATTCGGTGAACGGCCTTGCGTGAAAGCATCTCCTCTTCGTTATTGCGTAGCATGAAGTGTTTATATAGAATTGGTCAAGGGCCAGAGGACTGTCTATTCCTGCTCATTGCAGGGACCTTTAGAACTTTTGCCTCATTTCATCTTCCTTTTCATTCGTATCTCTATCATCAGAAATGCTCATGCAGAACTGTTATAAAAAAGTTTTTTCACTTTTTGTAAACAATGATTTCCATTGTGGTTCTTGAAGCTATTCCATCTGTAAATCCTTGCAAGTTTGTGTAGATGTGATTGTGCTTCTTGTTGTATTTCATCTTTTATAGAATAGTTTGTAACACTACCACATCGCATATCGGTAGTTCGAATCACATTGAGTTATACAGCGGATTTTCATTGCCTAAACTCTAAATTCTCGTATTAAATATAAAGAAGACTGCCCATTTTCTTGGGTTGTATGATATCATGGAAAGTTGTAAATATAAGGAATTACTTGTTTACGGCCTCGTTTGAGACCGGAACAACTGTATCATTTCCTTTCTCTTTTCCCTTCTATTAAATAGAGGCCTTTCTAAAGCCTGGTTCATTTTATGCAATAACTAAGATTTGATTCAGCTAAAACTGGATACTTCATAGAATTCAGCTCTGTATATACATAACCTAGAGACTGCATTCATTTCAAAATTTGCTTTTAAAACTTTTAGGCAACTGTATGAGTCAGACTACATGATTACTATGATTTGAGGAAGTTTGCAATTCACTACTGGGATTTTACATTTTTTGGGCGTTTGCATTGTCTGATTATACAGATGAAAGGAATGGTGCAATACTTGGATGAAATTGATGAGTTAATCAAAATGTTCGATGAAAATTTGACAAAATTGACCAACTCAGGAACTAGTATAGAACTATTCGAGCATATTTCTATTGGCACAAGAGGTGCGATAAAACTTTCTGCTACCGTATGCAATATAGGCTATGCTTATGATAAATATATTTTTAGGAGGATAAATGGAGTGGGAGAGTTGATATAGTTTTTTTAGCCTCTATTTTTCCAAAATCATTTGAAACTTTCATATCAGTATCTAATAGAAAAGAAATATTTGTTATATTTTGTAGATTATTTTTGATCTCCTTTTACTTTCAGATGGCACAACTTTGCTAAAAGATGCCTCCCAAATAATCATACGTTCTCCAACTTTAGTTACCTTCGCTATATATGATCACGGCTTAGTAAACGCAGTACGTTTTCTATTAAAATAAGTATGTGTGCTTGTGCTATTCTTATAATCATATAGTATATGATAATTTTATGCATGGTTAATGTTCTATGTTTTTTGCAGGCTATACGAGCATTACGCCAAACAGATCATACATGGAATCCACAGGATGAGGGAAAAGGGTTAATCAAACTGCAATTGCCAAAAGTTCGACTATAAGAAGATAGGTTCCATTTATGTGCCGAATTTTAAAGGGAAAGTATAAAGCTGACACCCTGTATGAACATACTCAATGTTTTGCTTAATTCGGCTGTTTTTTTTGTATTACCTTTCTCTTTTTCAATTCCCCTAGTTTTTTCACTCCTTGGTCAGTACAAATCCAGCATGTATGAAGCGAGCCTTGCAGTTAAAAGGGAAAGCATTTTAAAAATAATTTGTATCTCGCATTATTTTTTTAAGAATGTTATGTTCAAATTTCATATTGTAGCACTTTTAAGCGTAGCCTTCATATTTGCTGTAAAATGACTACTATATATGTAGGTCACCGCAGAAACACGTAATATTATATTTAAAAGGGCAAAAGATCTTGCTGAGCAGGTAGGTTTCATAAGAGAATTCTTAGTATTTGAAAGTGTGCAAAGGAGTTCAACGTGTTATGAGGTCACTATTATAAATGCGCATTACTTCATCTATTTCATTTTATTTGTATTTTTAGGTGAAAGTGAAAATTCGAGATATAAGGAGAAAGGGGCGTATAGAAATTAAGAACGTAAGTTAAGAAGTGTTTCCCTGCCATTTCTTAAGATATTCTTCTTGCATGACTCAAATTTCACTCCCTTGTGGATGAGATGATTATACAGTGTGCATGCACGGAAATTTAGGTGGTAAACCTAAGTGAAGAACTCTCACTCACGGCTTGTTCTTTTTGTGCGTGCCATTTCTATACGTATAGATACATCAGAATGTAGAGAGGCAGGCTCCGATTGAAAAAGATTTTCAGAAAACAATTGAAATGAAAATTGCAAGCGTTGATAAAGTCTTAAACATGAAACTGCGAACATGAAACACAGTAAACGCTACACATTCAATTCCAACAATTATTTCCTCCTTTCTTTTTTATGAAAATTTTTTTTTTATATTTTTTTACGGATTTCAAAATTATATTGTTTGCTGCAAATAAGTCAATGCTTCATCGGTAACTTATGGGTTTTTGTGGAAATGCAGTGATCAATGCAATTCGTTAATCAGAACATCTTTTGAAAGCAAATTACTCACATTTACGAGGTGCATCCCTTTTCATTATCAAAACACCGATCAACGCAAAAAATTACTTCTAACACTTTCAGCGTAGCGTTTTTTCACTTCTGCAGCCATGTGTACAGCGCGCACCTCTCCCATGGGTCCCCGCTGAAATTTACTGAGGGAAACAAATTAGTTCCCTTAGCACTTTCAGCAAAATTACATTTACAATTTCAAATTAGCTACTTTACATTTACTATTTTAAGTTGGAATGAATCTACTTGTTCTTTTTCTGAGTTGCAAGTTTGAGCCACCCTAATTAACCGCTCATACGCTCTTTTTTCTGAAGGAATCATTACAAAACCCGAACACGTCACATTTGTCAGCATCTTTACTGGTGGTTCACCTATACAAAGAGTAGTATATTGCGTTTCTCCCTACATATCCTTAGTACTGTTGTTATTTTAATGAAACTGACGGCTTATTCTGATATAATTTCGGTGTTATTTTTTAAACAAAACACGACTTTAAGGTGAAAAGTCATGATCCTACATGCTATTTTGGGAAGTTACTCAGTGAGGGAAGCTTTTCATATTTTTATAGTGGACGAGCATGTGAACTACTTTGTTTCAACGTGTATACACCTTGCCCTAAGTAACCACCTCCTACATAGCATCAACTACAAAAAGTAAGCGTTAGTAATATTGTGCGCAATCCACTGCATGATCAATGTTTTGGTAGCGGAACCGCATTTACTATTCAATCGCTAAAATGCAAATTCTTTCAAATAAAATCATGGATTTATGTGTGCAGCTTTTTGCATGTTTCTCAGTGTCCGGATTAGATGTCTTTATTACTTCTTGCAGTATTTACTTCGTAATAAGACTTTTTTAAATCGGCACAGGAAGAGAAATATCGTGCATAGCAAAAGAAAATCCATGTATCTGCATTTCAGCGGAATATATACAGAAAAAATCCTACGAAGAAAGCAGAGTCCGTCTGTACTCGATAACGACTGTTTTTCCCTATAAGTCTTTTAAACTCTTTGCAATGGCAGCTTGTAGCATGGCAGTCTGAGAGACAAAAGTACGACAAAGCTAAACATTATTTAACAGAATAACTCGTGAGGTACTAAAATAGTAGCACTCTCATCTTGCACATGCACCTTTATCCTCAAAATATAAAGTGGAAACAAGTATGCAAACACTTTAAACTTTGCATAAGAAAAATATCCAATCAAATTGGAGGGTTAAAACTTTTATGCCCAGCGGATGGCATCCCCAGCTTTGCAAATTCAGGAATTAACATAACATCATAAATCATTCCTCTCTATGGACAAAAAGTGACCTTAGTAGCAATACAAAAAAATAGGATTCATTCTATAGAAAGTCAAGAAGACATATTGTACACAAGAGGATCCTCCAGTCGCAGTATGCAACGAGAAGACACAATTATACACATAGATAAGAAAACTGCCAAACACGTACATCGGCGTCATCAGGAATAACATAGTCAACATCTGAGGTAGTAGCAAGAGAATTCTCAGTGAAATTGGCACAAATTTCCGTGCTCTCTGGGTCTATCTCATTACTAGGAGGTTGAGAAACACGCGATAATCTGCCAGGAGAGGGCGAAAAGCTTCCCTCGGTGCCCGTGGGTTCTACGTACGAAACTCGTGGATTTCTAGTAGCAGGTGAGGTTTCCTGAGAAAATAAGGAAGACGAATGAAACTCTGTCGCTGCAGAAAGATGGGGGAACTCAGTTGTAGAAAGAATGTCTGGAATTTCATTGGTGCCAACAGTGCGAGAGTATGCCGATGTAACAACCCTATTTCCGGCGGTTCTACGACGTGTTGAAGTTTGGGTGGTAGATCCTCTAGTAAAAGTTTCCTCTACAACTTCCACATCGCTGCTAGTGTCCTGAGGAAGGTCTGCATTTTCTCCCCAAGCATGATAAGCAGAGGATTCACCCGGAATAGACACTTCTCTCGGTTGAGGTTGTGCATCAGTACACGCTGATAGTGAATCATACTCCATCTCTTGCATTCGCCGTGCTAGTTGTTCATCATCGCAAGCCTGATCTGTGAAAAAAGAAACATTGATGAAGAAATCAAAACGGTATTCTCTGACTGCATGAAGGATTCTGCAATAAATCAAAAATACATAGAAAGAAGAAGATACTCTATATAAGCCCCTACAAAAGAATAAATGGGGCATTCTACGTGATTCACGAGAAAAATCAAGCCCTGTAAACTTGCAACATATTCGATACCCTCATTCACGTCAACGGGATTAGCCTCTGGCACATGACTCCATGAGCGAAGAGATGAGTGGCTCGGAGAATTGACTGTTGGCAGTGCTCCAGGAATACTGCAAGAGTATAACGAGTAAAATTCATTTAAAAAGCCAAGCAGACATCCAAAACTTCCCTTTGTAATTCAAACATTTTATGCAAAGCTACCATATTATAAAACTCTCATGAATTAAAGATTCTTGTATAATCCTTTCACTTTTCATGTTTATAAAGAGAAGAAGACCTATAATTTTATTTTACAAGCAGATTAATACATCTAACACCAAAAGAAAACGAAGAAAAAGAAAAAAAGAATTGCACAGACTCAGACCGGAGAGAATATTGTAGTTTCTCTGTAGTAAAAAATAAATTGTAGTTTGGTAATTTGCGACACGTAAATAAACATTTTTTATGAAATATTTTAAAAAAGAATCATCTCCCCCAAAAGAAACATGAACGAATACAACAAATAGGTGCATTGAACACTTCCTTGCATATTTGTCAAGAGATGACTTGCGGCATACAGTCGATACTTTAACTCTGAGCATGATATATACTTTTTATTGCAAAAACTAAATTATGAAAAGGAAACTTTAGAATCCGTCAGAGACAAACAAAACATACTGAAAGCTTTTACAAGTATGACGTTAAAAAGAACCTACATACCCGATGAGCTGCTCTGTATAGGGTACGTCAGGAGCACGGATTTCATCTACTCGGTCAAACTCCCTAGATATAGAATAGACACCATTTTTTAATCTAAATGGTTTAGAACCACAATAATTTAGAAAGGGTATACCAACTCTGATATTCTATTGCGCTGAACCAAATCTCATCATGAAAAACCGTCCGTAATATTTCAAAAATAATGGCTGGGGCAAAACCAGACATTACATAATCTCCCTACAATATGTAATGCCACCACAAGTTATTTCGATTTTTATAAAAAGAAACCTGCATAAAAAAGCAATAGCTACTAACTACAGGAATAATAATGCTTCCAAAAAAAGAGAACACATCCTTTCATGTCTATATGCAAGTTGATATAACATACTGTTGAAGAAGTTTAGCAGCTTCCCTATCTAAATTCTCTTGAAGTAAGCGAGAAGGGAGAACTTCGTCAAAACTTTGATCTTCCTCATCTATTGGTTCGAATGAATGGGTTAAATTGCTCGACACTGGTACATTGAATGGTTTCCGCGCATTTCCTTCCAATTGGCCATGAGAATGAGAGTGTGCGTTAAGAGGATAGTTTTGTTGCGCAGAAGACGTTAGCCTGGAAAAACTTGCAGGCACCGATGGTCGATTGCCATCAGTGCAGCTATCAGCATGCAGCCCATTTTCCGTAGATGTAGAGTCGTATTTCTTACTCTCATCATGAGTAGATTCTGATGGTCCACTCTGGTCAAAATTCATCCTTGAAGAGTTTGTTGTTGAAGGGACAGAAAAATTCATAAACTCTCGGGAAGATGAATAGGTATTGGGTAGCTCTACAGCATTCACCCCCTTCATCGAGCTTGCAGCAGTGCGCAAATCTTGTCCACTTTTGACCGCTAGAGTTTTTTCCTCTGCCTCTGGGCCAGAATTCGGTAAGGGATGTCCACTTTGATCAGAACGATCACGCTGCCTAGCTAAATAGGCTTCTCTATGTCGACGGCGATATTCTTCCATCGTCAAAAATAGCCACGTTCTCTGCTCCTTGAAAGACGAACACGGCAGCGCCAGATATAAGGAAATAGAAGTATGGAAAGTGTAGTATGCCGCGGAAAAAAATTTAACAACAGATTAGAACCGGCTAATTTATATGAAAAAAGTGGAGCGTGATCTCAATCAGATAATCACAGTATTACCTTGTTTGCACTCGAAAGTTTCGCGCGTTTGCGAAAAAGAAGGAAATAGATTCCTGATCGTTGCCGCGAGCAGTTCAAATTTTGGTGAGTGGCAATCTATTTCCTCTAGAGCTACATGTTATGGTATGTTATATAATTTACGTATTGTTTTATCATTTTTTAACTTGTAGAGCGGTACTACACAGATTCGTTGCATTTCCTGCTTCCCCGCCTTTTTAATATTTTTTCAATGATAGCCTAAGTGAAGGCGTAGTGGTATGCTTCGTTCTTCAAAATAAAATGCTTTATATTTTAATATGTTCCTTCGCTTCTTTTTCAACAATTGAGGCATTTCTTTCTGCCTTACTGCGATAACCAATTACTACTTATAAATATCATGGTCTCCATCTCCTTTTATGCGGTAGTATATACATCTCGTCTAGTGTTAGCATATGATTCATGTGTGTATATACCGCCTTTTTTCGACGTCACAGTCTCCACACAGCAACAACAACTTTAATGTGAGAAATAATTTATTCCTGACATTGTGATCCAGGCAGGGTATAAATAAATAGGAAAGATATTCTTTGCCCTAACAATTGTATATTCAGTAACCTCATGGTCAGAAAAATACTTTGAAACTTGAAAAAAAAGTCGTTTATAATTTCTTTCAGCTTATGCTTTGAGTGCAATTCGATAAAACATTATTTCATGGGCATGCAATCCCACTATAATTAAATCTTTCATTGAAGATGTGGATAATTTCAGATATGAAGCATTCTTTATTTGAAATTTGCGAGCATTTTTACTTAGGTAATAAGCATTTGTGCCTATAAGCAAAATATACGAATTATAATACCTTAAGTCATTGTTACAGCGATGTTAAAGTCTGTAAAAATGGAATCCCAGACACAACGTACATGCACTTGCCTTGATATTTTGTCAAAGAATTATGTGAAAAAAATTTTTACACTTTATTAAACTGCTGATTTCTGCAGTAACATTTACTTCTAGTAGTGTATCTTGATCTATAAAAGGAATCATGTTTAAAATGCTTTCATTTTCTGTGAAAGAAATTTCAATAATAAATCATTTAATACAGGGTTATGGATAACGTTATTTTTCCTCTGTAAACTCTCATACATAACTCAGCCACAAAAAATAGCCAAATCTGAGAGATTTTATGGTAAAATGTTACGTAACAAACAAAACAGTCTCGAGTCAGTGCTAAACTGAACACAGCATGGAGTCCATCCGTGGTCCTAAAATGTCACTCCCAAACATAGAGGATAAAAGAATAAGCAAACCATATCTGTTATAAACACCGTAAGTACATATTCACATCGGCATTCTTTAGTTGAAGTTGATCCCATCGAGTATGTAGAAAATTGGAAAGCGGATTTTTTCTATTAATGAAATCTTATGTTTTCCTTTTTTTAATTTTACTTTAGTTTTTTTGTTTGATTATAAAGCCACTAACAAGCATTGATGTTAATTGGTGTATTTTATTATTTTGACACTCTTTCAGATAAAAGCGGCTAGATGATGATTGCTGTTTCACATTTAAAATAAAAATTCCCGCTTGTCCTCTAATTTCTTACTCACATGATAGGATTTCTAGGAAGAGTTCCGCAAAAGTTGCAGGTCAGAAATTCATTAGAAGGGAAAAAGCCAGTTTCATTTAGTCTGTGGTAAAACATTTATTGACCTGGTTAGGCTTACTTTTTCGTGAGTGACTACTTTGTTTAAACTAGCAACTCCTATCATCTTGTAGTGCTCAGTTTTCCGATCATTTGATAAATTAAAACTTATTTCTCAAATGATCGAAAAATTGACTGGCAAGATGTTATTAAGCCATGAATTTTTACGGAATGGCATATTATAAGCGTTTGCTAAACGTAAATTCTACTTTTTTCTTGCAAGCAAAAATTTATAACAAGATTAATTAATTTGGGTTATTTAATTCATTTGTAGTCAAATTCGTTGAACAAGATGAATTGAGGGAGAGAATGGTCTACTACTTTGCGTTCTTTTTTTACTATTAAAATTCTACAGGAAATAGAAATCTTGTCTATTGCAAGACAAAACCATAAAGAAGTTACTAGATTTACCTTAGCATCATGTGTGGACAAGCATCATCCAGCAACTACTTCTCAACATCGAGTAGTATCTGCTTAAATTTCCCCACAAGTTACTTTCAAAATTAAGCTATATCAATACTAAATATAACGTGCATCGATGGATTTATGACATCATTTTCTAATATTTGATTAATTTTTTTGTCATATTTTTATTTTTAAAATGAAAAGGTTTTGCTGTCGTCTCTTGATATTTTTCTAAAGCTAACACTTTGATTGGAAATATGGATTTTCAGGGTGAAAGAAATTTAGGTAACTTTACTGCTTTCAATGGGAAAAACAGATGTATGCTGCTATTCAATTGCCATTGAAGCGACAGCAACAATATAAATAAATAAAAAGCAGTAAAACCCTTGCAAACTATATGATATAATACAACTTGAATGAATACATGAAATTAGAAACTGAAAAACAGCGTGAAGAAAAACAACAGTGAAGGGCAAGTAATAGATAACATATTTTGTGTTTTTGGAATATCATTGTATATGTAAAACACTAAAAACTTATGAAATAAATGTTTCACTGCTGAATAGTGCACAATGTTAGAAAATACTTCCCATTTTAAGAGTAGTACTAAATATTCCTAAAAAACGGAAAAACAGACAAATAAAATATACTTATCATTGCATACATTTAAATGCATTGCCCCCCACTGAATTATGCTTTGGTTAATAAATAATTGAATAAGGTTTCTTGGTAAAATTCACAGTTGGAATATTGCTAAAGCTTTTTCCCCACACAATGATGTCCCCGTGCGGGCTATTTGTACCTTCGTTTAAGGTAATGAATATATTTAAATATTTCATAATAAAATTTCGTGCGCATTGAATTAAAGATTGGAAAAGTTTCATTAAAATATGTGATTCGTTAGGCAAAGAAATGTTTTGCTGTCTAACCTAGTTGAGAATACAATGAATACATCAAATTTAGCAACTTTCAAATCGGCTGCAAGCTAAATCGGAAACTTATTTTCCCATAATTGACGTTACGTTGCCCAACATCAATTTTTTAATCAAAAAACAATTTCTTCTCTATTTACCCGCAAAATAATAAAAGGATGAATTTCATTAAAATTTTTTTAGCTTTTTCATCTTCCAAATAAAAACCATTTTATTTGCAATGTCGGGCCTTAGAGTGGTGGCAAGAATCCCTGCAAAATTAAGCTGTCCATAAAGTAATTACGCTTTTTTCCTGGCAACTTGTTTTTTCAAGATAGAGGGAAATGGCGCTGCCTTACCATACGAAGCTTGCACTACTGCGTGTCTTTCAAAAAATTGCCGAAAGTGAATATGCGGTAATGCTACAACTGATATTATAGTAAATTAAATAGCTTACAATACATGCTTTTCATTTATCATGTTGACAGAAATAGACAAAGTATGGTTTTTAAAACTTTTGCTTAAATCTGATGTCGACAATTTGTTTACATTGCTTCTATTATTTACGATTTTGGCTCTTTAATTTACTTTTCTACATGATAAACAGATAGGGGAATGACGATAAAAGAAGCGTAAAACATAAGCATAAAAAGGATTGATTTTCACCGTGTTATTGAGAGCACCAGTGCCTAAACGTTATTATGCAACTGTTCTTTTTTTCAGATTGATTTTCTCCGCAATTCGTTTTTACTAAAATATTGTTCAGCATCCAATGTGTTTAATTCCATTGATTATGAAGGGAAAGGCTATCTTACAGGTGAGCGCTACCCTTAAAGATATGTCATGTGAATGTAGAGACAGTCAATATCTAAACTCGAACTTGTCCTGTAGATCAATATCATGTAATACTACGTGTAAATGCGAAGGCAAGCAAGGTAGTGTGAAAATGACATTTCATTACTTTTTTTTAAGTTGATTGAAAATACAACGTTGCCTTTCAGTGCATTTTGCAAATAAATTCATTTTGAATGTTTCTATTTGCAGAGGAAAATCTGCTTGAATTTTTGCGAAATTATTGTTCCCGCGTAGAGGCACGTGAAGCCCTGAGCCTACTAAATGAATTGGATACAAATGAAGACGGAAAAATATCATTTAGCGAGTAAGTGTCGCATTCTATGATACTAAAGGCATTTTTGTAGTATAATCAAACTTGTCGATATTAAAAAATTTTTTATTCACTAATATTGTCTTACTCTCTTTTTAAAAGTTCTCCAAAACAACAACATTACACTGTAGGGCAGAAATTTACCTGCAGCAATGTATTTTAGCAATGAATTTATTACTCTTTGTACTATCTGTACAAGTCAGCTGACAAAACTGCTGTGGAAACTTAAAAAGAAATAGTTACTACTCACTCGTTCTAGTAAGATTAGGTTTTTAAATCCTTTTGAATTTTTCATTCACCTAGGTTTTGCGACTTTTTCAAGTGTACGAGTAACTGTTTGAGTTGCTCATATTGCCATTGCAATACGCATCCAATTCGTGATGCAAGAGACCATGTTGCACGGTTATTGCTGAAAAAACTTCAGCATTTGAAGGAGATTGACAGAAAACGGGTTGGGGTACTAAGAGATCCTGATTTCTCTCTTATCAATGGATTCCAGTTTCTTGATCATTTTGAAGAAGGCAGTATTACAAAAAGTAAACCATATAAACGGATTTATAGTAGCAATCCTAGTAGCCGGGAAACTTTTTCCCGTATCTTTATTCATTGATTTAATCTCACCTTAAAATACGTGTGGAATAATTTTATTTGAAAAAGAAATTCAGAATGAATCCATTTAATAATACTCGAATGACTGCATCTTTGAAAGCTTTTCTATTCTTGTGAATATTGTTTATACTTAAGATTACAGTTTAAATCATGCTGACATTTTTTAACAGCATGTTAGTGATTTGGTCTCAAATACTAAGTATTGCAACTAATTTCATATCTATCAACAATAATTGTGCTTCTTAAACATAAAAATTCACATTTCATATAGTTGTAGCTGTATGTGTTGTAAAATATTGCATGCACATGCTTTAGTTAAAGTTGCAAACAATTTTTAGTACTAGGAACAACAATTTCCTTCCTTAATAGTAAATTTCCTACGAATCAGGCAATTTATCAAGCATGATGAGTTTTCTGCTATTTTCCTTCGTAAGCATGAATATTGTTATATTTCTCAGGGGGTTTGCTGCATGTAGTATTGGAAATGCGTATTGGTTTGCTAGCTACAGACATAGAAACTGCTTTTGATCGATTGGACAAGTGAGTTTTTGCATATTCATTAAATGTAAAAATAGAAGAAATAGTGAAACAACCATGATTTATGACTTCGTAAATTCTCCGGCAAAATGTCTCGCATAATGTATCATAGGTAGTAAGTACATTGGTACGAGCAATAGCAATAGTTAGCCATTACAATAAAATATCTAATTGCTGTGTTATCAATGAAATTACATTCAATGCTTGTATTTCAAACTATTTTTAAAGTAGAATTGAGCAATTCATTACCTTACAAAGTATCGGCAGCACGTTGCCTGTTAAATGACAACTTGAAAGCTATTTTTATAGTTGAAATATGCAGTCCAGTTAATTTTTTTATAATTGTACGTACTCTTTCATTTGATTAAAAAACAGCAGTTTTTTGTTTCTAGTTTCAAACATAAAAATTTGGTTTCATTTTTAGGGATGGAGATGGATGTCTGTCACTACTGGATTTTATAGATGCAATATTTCCCTCATTTTCAAGGGGATGCATATGTGAGCGATGCGGTCACCCTTGTAAGGAAGGGAAAAGCTGTACTACTTATGATGCAGCTACCTCACTACAAAAGTCGATGTACGAACGCAGTTCAATGAATTAGCATTCTATTCCATTTTAGTATAAGACTGAAGGAAAGAACTAACATCACAAATCACAAAACAATTTTATTTCATTGCTTTTATTTTCTATTTTCTGCAGCGACAATTGCAACGGAATTAATTATTACAGCGACACCGGGACAGTTTTTCTTTCTAAAGGGCTGGATAATAACACGAAGGAGGTATTAAATTTCATTATTATGTATTGCGAGGATATCACATCTCAAGAAGTATATTTGTATTTGGGTTAAAAATTAATCGAATCCATAAATGTCTTCGAATAATTTGTTATATTTTCAGTCTCTTTGCACGCCTTCATCAAACTTGTGTTGCCACTGCAAGGAAATACCTACTATGGGTTACAACAACATTAACCCAAGTCCGAGCACATGCAATTGCTGTCATTCCAATGCAGAAGACGTAAGAGATAGGAAGGATGAGTGCTATGTATCTCACAAATCAACTCTAAACGCTTTAAATAGTGGCATAGGGACAGGGTTTTCGATCTGCAGTGCTAGCATGCAGTGTTTGCTGAAGCAACAAATACAACTTTTACAAGAAATCAATCATTGCCAGCGCATGTTAGCTCTTAGGTGAGTTAATAGAGAAATCTTAACTACTGTGTAGAAGTTTTATGAAAAGTCGATCGATAGTATTTTTAAAACAAGTCAAAAAATTTTACAGTTATGCAACGGGGATGAGAAATTGTGCATAGTTCATTCCATTCTCTCCATTCTTATTTAAGAGGTGTACTTTTCTGTTTTTTTTGCACTTACAAATTAAAAGCCGTTAATAGAAATTATGTGGCGAGGACTAATATGCAATTTTATTTAAAAACGGATAGCATATATTGTTCATTTCAGACCAGATTTTAATTTAATAATACTTTGGCGCCTCTTTGATCCTCATTCAAGGGGTTACACATCCTTAAGCACATTTTCGCAAGGATTAAGATCTTTAGGGCTAAAATTTACTACCAAAGATATCAAATTGTATTTTACCAAGTTCTCTAGAGCGCAGGATGAGAGGTGGGGACTGGAGTGAACTGTTTCGTACCACACATACTAAAAAGTTATGTGTTTAAACATTCAAATTTTAATTTAAATAAATGTTTCTAATCACGACTTTGTCTTTCATATATTTACAAAATGTAATACTTTTCCTTTACTTGTCAAGTTGATTTGCACTTTCAAATATGTATTCTATAAAAAGGTGCCGCTACGTGGATTTGTGTGACGCATTCGTACCTACCGACCCATTTCATGCAGAGCGAATGGTTAATAGGATTCCAAAAATACATACTTCTGCTCAAAAGTATTGGATCGGTTTTTTCACTGAAACAAAAGCACTTATATGCAAACTAATTAAATCACAAATGCAAGTTAGTGAATTAATAATGATTCGAACTTGATTGTTTCAATGCAAAATGTGGAGCAATTTGGCCATAATATGATTCATTGAAGTACATGGGTTTTTATAAACACGTTAACCACTGTTCTTATTGCAGCTGGAAGCAATCCTTCATCGCATACGCAATTCAAAAGAGCAAAGAGAGTTACAAAGCTTGTTCCGCATGGCAGACAAGTTAGTTGCAGAAATTGCTGAGCAAGCTATGTATCGGCATGTGTTCGTTGGAACAAAACTACCTGTTTCTTTAATAGCATGCCTTCACAAAAAATTAGCAATTACTTTCCTTTTTCCGTTTGTCTTGCTATTTGTTGCTATAACAGGCGAAAGGATGGGTGTGTATCCGTTCCAGATTTTAAACAGGTGTTAAGCCATTGTGATGTTGCAGCTTCGTGGGAAGACACCTTATCATTGCTCAGCAGGCTCTCTACGAGGTGCCTGGCATTGACTGTCCCCTCTGCATAAGTCTTTTTATTTTTGTAATGCGTAAAAAGTCATAAAATACAGAATGAAGCTTTCATAATATGAATTTTTTAAATCATAAGACCACGTAAAATACAGTTTTCAAGATGTAAGTAAAAATATTTGCGAATACTAAAGTCATTTGTAAAACCGGCAGGTTAAAGACAAATTTAATGTTTACTCAGATAAGAACAATCTGCATTGCAAGTTGTTACATCAAGTTTTTGAGATTTCGGGACAAAGATCGAACTAATTAATGAAAGGCCAAACTTTTAGGTTCAAAGTAACGTCTGCTTATATTCCATTCAAAACGTAATACTTTCAGCTACATTAGGTGATTTAATAGCCAAAGTAAACAAATGAAAGCGTTTTATTAAAACCAAACTATTAGTTGAGACAGCATAAAGTGTTGAGCAGCGGTTAGCATAAGTATTGGTGTCAAAACATTTATTGAGTAAAGCAGTTTTAAAAAAATTTTCAAGGAAACAAATTAATGAGTAAGGAGAAGCAGCAATTTTGAAAATTGCCCGAATATGTTTCGGCATTTCATTTTAACAGTCAAGCTGGTCGAGCTATACAGGATTTGGGAAAATATTGAATTAATCTATAATGCTTAGAAATGTTTAACAAAGCTTGTTAGTACCCTCAAATTTTTTAAACTCTAAAATGAACCACCAAAGGTGCGAGTAAGGAAGTTGCGAATGCACTGGATGATCAGGAGAGGGTCCACCTTCATCGCAGATGATTGCTGTAGCATATAAAATCAACTTAGTATTACTTCCTCGAACTAAGGAATATAGCATTCTATCAAAAACAGCCTTTCATGACAAGCGTACAACTATTATGGATTGCGCCATATGTAGCAAAGTATTGACATATTATGCAAAATTATTTATTTTTCCTCCAGCGGCTGTAGGTAGCTAAAAATTTTTTTCCAAAAACAAAATCGACTCTTGTTTAATTAGTACAACATGTAACATTCATTTACCATTTCGTTTTGAAATTGTGGCCACTTCTAGTATACATTTCAACAATGCTTTCCTGGTAATAGTTTTGGAAAGATTTACCACCAGCACTAAAATTCCAGAGTCCGCTAAGACCTTGTAAGAAAATTGGACACAAAAAAATGTTCCTCAAATAAACTTACTTGTTGGCACTTTCTTGCAACAATAGAAGCAAAAAGTAGGTTGTCTTCTCTGAGAAGATAATTCATCAAAAAGATAATCAAATAACAAATCAGTTTATAAAAAATCATCACTAACCATCGAATGCTGTTCAAGAGTAAGGTCACGTACAGCAAACTACAGGTCTAACCGTGATCACTTCAATGACGTTAAAAACGATTAAAGCAGAATTCTGCTTTGATGCAGATCATAAAACAAGAGAAATTCAATGTAACGTACTTTTTCTGCATCTTCAAGTATGCATTTAAGTGTAGAAAGATGCACAGGCGAACATCTTTTTTTCTGTGAATCCCAATATAGGCTTGGTGGATCAACAATGATCACGTCAAACTTTTCTAAACCTTAATTTGAGTGCATGCATTCTAAATGTGTTTTAGAATTATCACGAATTTTTCCCCTATTACAGCCATTCTATTGAATAAAGAATATAACGCGAGTAGCATCGCCTTCAATTACTATTAATTTTTTCCATTCCTAATAAAAAATAACCTTTTTCATTAAAGTTTCTAGTCCATTCCGATGCTTCAGCTTGAACAAATTCAATGGCAGATAATATATCATTGTCAACGGCAGACATTTTCCCTAGTTTAAGGGCATTTTCAAAAGCTTCTACACATACAACTTTTTCAGCTTTTCCATTTTTCGCGCATTGTATGCCAAATGCTGTGCATTATGTACAAATTAAGACATTTAAAGATAAAAACAAGCAAAGAAGTAGACATGCAGTAAGGAAAAAACTGTATAAAAATAGGAGTCTTGCATATCGATATTTGGCTGTATATATATTAACCCATCTTTCTTAACTATCTGCGAAAATTGTGTTATACAGCAAGCAGGCTGTGCATCAAATTCAAACATTTTTTAAACATCTACAAATGCCTGTAATACTTTAAACCGGATATTAAATCAATTCTAACTGTTAGAAACATACCACATGTGTAACTAAATAAATCCAGCACCGTCTTCCCGCAGCAAAATTGCGCTACGCGACGGCGCAGTATTCGCCGATCCAGAAACCAACCTAAAAGGAATAAAACACATGTATTTTAAACTTTGCATCGTCCAAAAGCCATTTTACAAGAAACTTCTCCAAAACAAAGCAAATTAGCATTAATTAAAAAAATAAGAACGGATCACGCAGCAAAAATATTCCAATACAGTCCAAAGAAACAAAGAAGAAGGAAAGAGTCATAGAGCTGCTCTACTATACAGGAATTTCATGTGCACTGTTCTCTAACACGAATGCATAGTGCATTTTCACATCCTAAGAAACCAAAGTTTAATTCCGCATTCTAGTGCAGTTTAAAGCATCAAAAAGACAGTGAAACATCGTGATTTTCTAGCGACACGAAGAATCACTTTTACCAGTACTGGGAGAATTTAATAAGTCGATGTGAAAACTACAGCCATTCTCATACATCACTCTAGTTGGAGGAATAGGGCCTGCATAGTATAAACATAGTGCAAATTGTAATTTTTGCCTTTCCCCATAAACTTTTAGTTAATAGCATTCATCGAAAACTGTAGCATTAAAGCAATCCATAGGAACGGCATCGATGCTAAAACTTAGATAAAAGAAAACTTGCAAAATTTTTACAAAAGGAACAACTGATAACTCCATTCTTTTTATCTAAAAATTGTGTTGAAGAGCATTAGATTTAGAACAAGATTGTAAAGCAATAATTTCACAGTAAATTGAGGCATAGCTACGTTTTTTTACCAGAAAAGGTATTGCGGAGCAATGGGAGATCCCCGTTGTAACGAGATTTACAACTTCCTTTGACAATGATACCAGTGGGATCAAGAAGTTGCTGCAAGGCATCTAACAATGGTTTCGCCACATGTAAGATTGCTGCATTTAGTGTTAAAACATATAATGAAAACACTCAAGTTAAACGTACTATTTCAAGAAGTGCGTTATGTAGTAAATAATCTACGCGTCTAAACCATAGATTAAAAGTAAAAGAAATCTGAGAAATCAACCCAAGACTTTTGTATGATCTTATAGTAAAACAATTAGACATTTTTTAAAGCTAAAGCGAAGGTACGAAAAATTTAATAGGATTACAAGCTAAAACATACTCTCAATAAAACATAAAAAATTGAAATTTGAACAGCGTCACAGAAACTAGGACCCAAACACGCAAATAAAGCATGTACACAGTTTTCTACAGCACTATCATTCTCAATCAATTTGCAAAACATAAGAATAAAGTTAGCTTGAACAGTTGAAAATATATGCATCCACAAGTCTTGTTTTATTATCAAATCAATAAAGCCGTATGTAAAAGCAGAGGTTGTAAAACAGATTTGCATAGGGCAGCTAGAGACTATATCAAGGAGATTGTAAAACAGACTGTCACCATCTTGAAGTAGTAATAGATATAAAATTTTAAAGACTTACGTATAGATTGAAACTCAACACAGAGGAAATCATCATATTGATCAACAACTAATCCAGGCAAACCGTCTGCATCAGAGTGAATCAATCTTATTGACATATTTTTCAACGAAGAATCAAAAGCAAGTTTAGTCTGATATCTTTCGTCAGAGTGAGTCCTCTCCGAAGTTACACAAAGCAAATCATTTTTGTCGTAAAAGAAAGAGGCGTTTCTTGAAATAATGCGACGAAAAGCTATGGCACTTTCAATTTTTGTTGCAAAAAAGTTAACATCAATCATTTCTTGTATATTATTATGTATTAGATGAGCAGAAATGTTAGGACTAGGGTGATAAAGGGCAACTCCATAAACGACATTGTCGCGATCCAGCACATTCACAAGGCAAGGAGTGTGCTTTGCCAACTCTTTGCCATTGAGCACAAAATTACTGTAAATCCAAGGAAAACAGTGGGCATTGTTGAGAGCATGTTTGTTTTCTGCTGAGGAAATTATTAACGACAAACGTTTTTCTGGAGAGTCTGTAAGAAAAAGATATTTATCTCAACTATGAAGAAACTCAATGCGTGTATACACAGAAATACAGTTACTCGACACAAGTTTACCAGAACAAATTGTGCACTACTCCAGACCACTTTGCCAAGAAATGATCAAGTGATCACGCCGACATAAAATGAAATACAATTTCCCAAGCGCTAATTTATAGAAGTGACAGTAAAATCTGTACCTTGAAAAGGGGCTGGAACCCAGTTGATCGTACGATGATGTAAACAAGTAGCAAATTTACTTGGAATGGACTTTTGCAGAAATTCCATTTCTAACTGGGGATGCGAAAAATCACATGTGTGTTTACTCCTTTCAGCTGCTTTAAAAACATCTCTCATTTCACTTTCAGATAACGATGAGACAGCTGCAGCAGTGGAATAGACGTTGCGCATTCGTGGCTGCAAATGTGCAAATTCGAAAAGTTGATCAAGTTTGTAAACAAGACGAGAGAAAAAAGACCGACTTGGTGAAAGGGGAAACATAGATACGTTTCTCAATCTGTAAAACTCTCTCCAGGACCCATAAGGGGGTCCTGCAAGGTTTTTCATTATGAATCCAACTTTGCAATTAAAAGTTGTGCTACAATCATGATAAATGACCTTGCTACAAAAATGTTATAACTGAATTACGGCATAAATTCAAAAAAGCAGCTAGCAAAATATAATGCTGCGGTAAAAAGCAATCAAACAAAGCATTGTTCTAGCGGAAGATATATTCACAAGGATTCACTTGTTTATTCATCCTCATAAACGAATAAACATTTTCTTCTAAAATGTCAGTTGTTATTTTTGGCAGAGTGAGTGAAGTTTGTCAGGGAAATAAAGCTAAGAATGGCAAGATATAAATGAAATGCAGAGACTTGAGTAGTTGATATCT
The DNA here is from genome assembly GCA_015476325.1 of Cardiosporidium cionae. Classification (NCBI taxonomy): domain Eukaryota; phylum Apicomplexa; class Aconoidasida; order Nephromycida; genus Cardiosporidium; species Cardiosporidium cionae. The sequence continues at coordinate 33,115 of JADAQX010000250.1, read as the reverse complement.
TTGGACAGTCTCAATGAACACATCCCCATTTTTCTCTGAGGAAACGTTTCATATATGGACTATTAAAACGATGCAACGGGAGTTAAAATCGCTTGAGCTATTTATTGAATATGCTGAATCGCTTAGCATAGTTTTGCCATAGCAATATGCGAAAAACACTGCTCGATGGGTGATTCATGCGAAGAAACGATGAGCTCTGTGCTACTATCTTCCAGTACAACCCGTGAGGTAGTTGCCAGTAACCATTTGCGCATGTTTCACGATAGCAATCCAGGCATAGATCATAAAATCAAAATTTGAAAACCAAAAACAGTGTTATACCTAGAATACTTACTTCCGGTATATTCAAATATTTTTTCCTCTGATTGTTTCAGCTAGTTTTTACTGTGCCATGCAATTTCGCATGTAAATTTTGATATGAATAAGAAGAAATTCCCTAAATATATGAATAGGTGCTGGTGCTAGTTTTAATTGTGTTTAGGCTTACGTTTAAGATTGCGGTTTAAAAACTTTATGCTCTAACAGATTTTGTTTGATAAATTGTGAAAGACATGCAACATTAAAAAAATTCTAGTTTTTAGATAGCTTTACATAATTACAATCTGCTCTTAGGGGACACAGTGCGAATCGAAACTATTGGCAATTATCTGATGTAACTGAAATTTATTATTAAAAAGTGTTCTCTACTAAGTTTTAAGCAGGCATATGTTAAAAGTCTTTACATACTCTTTTGAAAAATCCAAAAATATTTTTTTTTCAAAAACGATGACAACGGAAGTTGCATTTGCAGTTTCCACTTACATGTACATCACTATTTGATCCATTTTGCTGGAGCAATATTTTGAAAAATTAGAAATGAAAAGTTAGTTCTATGAAATTACAAAAGTTTTTCATTCAATATTCATTTTTCGTTCTAGATTTCATTTTACTGCTTGGTCGTTTTGCCTTTGCAGCAGTTATAGCCTCGGCTCTCCGAGCAGCAAGGGGAACACGTACTGACGTAGGTGTATCGGAGGTTTGATGAGGAGTTGAGGCTCCACCAGTTTTTGGAGGAGCTTTTGAAACGGATTTTATATCTGCAGGGGGAACACGTACTGACGTAGGTGTATCGGAGGTTTGCTGAGGAGTTGAGGCTCCACCAGTTTTTGGAGGAGCTTTTGAAGCGGATTTTATATCTGCAGGGGGAACACGTACTGACGTAGGTGTATCGGAGGTTTGCTGAGGAGTTAAGGCTCCATCAGTTATTGGAAGAGTTTTCGTAACTGATTTTATATCGGTGGTGGCGCTTGGTGTAGCACTTCCTTTCGGTTTTGCTTTCGCTTTACCCACGGAAAAATTTGGGGCAGATTTAGCTACTGCCTCCCTGTCGTTGGTTACAATTGCTGTTGTGCCTAGTACTTCCTCTTCAATTGCATTCTCAAAAATGAATGATTTTTTTGTTTTCCACTGAAACGTCATCGTTCTCTTCATTGTTGCTTTGGAAATAAGCTTAGGAGAGGTGGAGACTGTGAATTCTGCATTCTTTTCATCTCGAGAATAATCGCTTCTAGCTATTTCTACTTTGTCTGCTGCCTGAGTTAGCAATGCTTTGCTCGCAGCTACTGTGGTCTGAGGTGCTTCATTTATTAGGGTTAGGTTTGCTGAAAGAGGCCAATGATCAGATAATTCCTTTCCAAAAGGTTGCGTCAAAATGTTCATACCTTTTAAATAGGGAACCATAAGCATAGAAGCAAAATAATTTGCTTTGGGAGCACTACATGAAATGGTAGAACGTCACGAGTTTTTAGCAATACTAGAATGAATCTATAAAAGCTAACATGCAGACTCTTTTTACCAAAATTCTTAAAATACAACATCTTTTAAAGTTATTATTTTGCAAATTTACCTACCAATACAGCGAATCCTTTCGAATGTAAGATGAAAATTTTCATCTGATGATTGCAAAGCTCTGATTCCATGATTGGAAACACCTTGGGATGTTAGATGCAAACTATTTACCATATCTCTCACTTCCAAGGATGTCAATCTGAGTTCGTCTATACCAAAAATATAATCGATGCGACCTGGAAGCAAATAGATTGATGTTTTTTCTTTAATCGTTGTCTTTTGCGTGGTAATAAACCGAACCTACTTTTAGCATGCAGTGCAGATATAGAAAAAGACTACGACACAAAAATTTGATTAAGTAGGTTGCCTCACTTGGTCAAAGTGGAAGCAAGCTCAACCGGATGTATATTAATTGCCCATAGTGAGACGAATAGCTTACAAACCTTTAAAAGGCCACGGGAAAAGAGAATTTCCTTTATAGTCTTCGTTAAATGAAGTTTCTTGAGAAAAATATGTCGTTTGGGTTGAAAATTCAGGATTTTCTTGCTTTGTGAAGAGATCACGCATTTTTACCGCACCATCCAATGAACATAATCTTTTATAAGACGCAGGAGAATTATTAGGATCGAGATTGAAGTCACCGCAAAGTAACACCGCCGTGTTCTTAAGCGCTGTCGTGGCGGTATAACTGCTACCCTGTTGTTGAATGCGTTCTTCGTCCAAGAGTTGTTGCATGTAAAATTTCCACAGCGTTGAACAAATAAATTGCTGCGTGCAGAAGTAATGTGAAAATCAACGGTAACGCGCGCACTAGCAATTGTGGTAGGATGGTAAGTAACTGAGAAATGCAATTTGCGTTGTCAAATATAACTGCATTACTAAAAAAAAATTGAATTGTGGATATATTTCTTTTGTCTGGTAGCATACATCGGCAGGCATATCTTCACCACTTGAAGTGCATGTAATCTAACTCGTAAAGTTTTTAAATTTGGTTCCCTTGCAACATTAGAGAAAGTTGAAAAGTGAGTGCAGAATACAAGTAACCGCTTTCCTGGAAATATTTTACCCATATCAAGCTCAATGGCACTGTAGATAGAAAATATACAGCATTATTTGAAGAATGAATTGTTACATAGCACGTGAAGATTAAACAATATGCAAAACTCGGTATCCTGATGTTTATAATGAAGAGAATGTGGACATTTGCTTTAAAGTGTCAGGTTGTTACAAACCAATTTAATAGTGTGAGTGCTGAATACATTTGATTAAGTGCAACTATTGGACTATTCAAAATAGACAAAACTATTAAAATATTATTAATGTGATTGGCAAGCACTTTAATGAAGATGTTAAGGACAGAAATAAATCCTACAAGTAATAGTAATTTTATAGTTTTGAACAAATGATAACACTGAAATACGCAAACTCCTAAAATACCGTGAATTCTGCCTATAACTGACGTGACGTTTTGATTAGAAAGAGGCACTTGTCCAGCAGCGGGGAAAGGTAAGCTGTCAATATATTTGAACTTCATTTTTCCTCGCCTCCTGGAAGTTGCAGATAATAAATGGAATTAAGTTAGAATATACTCATATGGATACTTAGTATAAAGTAATTTATTATGGCTATATTGACATGAAAACAACGTAAAAATATTTTCAAGTACTACATTCATTTTTCTCTGGAATAGTCAAAGAAACGTTTTATACCAGGCAAACCATAGTCCACCGGTCCTTTTTAAATATAAACGGACTGGATCAATAATCTCATTTAGCCATCCTGCAAAAAATTGCTTTACTCAATAAATAAGTTTCCTAATAATTTGAAAGACCCACATTGATATTGAACGTTAAACGTCGAGAAAGTGTTTTATTCTCTTTTCACCTGCATTATTTAAAACTCCCTGGGAATATTCACATAGCACTATTACTTCTATCTTATCAGCGGTAATTTCACTCTTTAAAACACTTAATTTGCAATTAATCATATATTTTCCTGATATGCTACAAGCTTATAAATAAAGATGCATTCTAAGTCAAGAGATCACTTTACCCTATTTCTAATGCTTTTTTATTTTACTAACCGAATCTGCTTGTTTCTTGCAGACTTGGAAGAATGCTATGAGTAGCAGTGACGGCCCTATTAAATAAAAATATATAGAAGTGCAAGAGATGTTTTGATGCTAAAAGAATACTTCTATATGCTTTAGTAGTTTTGTCCACACACTTGATTAAGATATACTAACTTATTCATTTCTAATAAGTTTGTACCCCAAACTTCTTGCAGACAAACTATATCATATTTTGAAGCCAGTATTCCTATCTGAAGGCAAATTTTCAAAAATTTAGTAACATTTTAAAAGTTGTTGCAGAAAGTTATTATAATTTTTAAGTGTGGAAATAGCTATTTTTAATATATTTTGCACAAGTTTATATTCTTAGATGCCTCACTATTTAGAGTTGATGTAGTATGTGCATGAATCGATTTATTTTGGAGAAATATTGTACTATTCACATATCGTATCTTGTAATACGTCTATTCTTTAATTAGAAAAAGCATCTACAATAGGTTATCCACTGCATCAACATCACAATACTAACAACCACACTTATCATATAGAAAAAATTCGATTATAATATTACCTGTTGTGCACGTTTTTGCGGCTGCCGGCAACTCCAGAATGCACCCCAAAAATAAGGATTCCAAGAAATCATAGGTGGAATCAAGTAACAATTCATACACAAAATACTAAAATATGTCTGTGCTGTGTTGGAAGTGGTCCCTTCATCGATCGATGATCTAGACAAATGTTGAGGAGGTAACACCAAAAATGCTTCACATGAATGCTGTGTAGAGGCGCTTTTAGACGTGGGATGAGATGGCTTGTATATGTTTACATCACTTAATTCTACTGGGATATTATTATTTTTTTCTTGCTCTTCATTTCCTGCCATTTTTATACCTTAAGGTTACTGTGTCTTCACGGATATCGAATAAAACGTACTACAAAATTTTTAAAAAGAACAGGGAAGTTGTTTAACTTCTGTGTCAAGGCAATTTGATACTGCTTGTCAAAGACACTAACTGTGGAGTAACAAATAAAAGACTAGACTCACTAAATACATATTGCTGGTAGTAGTGATATTGGTCAGAGGTATTTGCTTACGTAAAGACTTGCGACGCTCGTTAAAATAGATCTGCTTCCAACATTATTTCACACTACGCAGAATGCAGACACTAGCAACGCCAAAGCAGCCAATCAAGTCGAAAGACACGAGAGATACATCATGAGAAGTTGCTTCGACCTGTCATCTGCTTCATTGCAGGGAAAAAAGAATACAATTTACCTTGCCTATTCAATTTGATATATAGTGAACTGAAGGATGGGAAAGTAGCTACATAATTTTTTCATCATCTTTTACAAGAATATACAATGTCATGGTCGGTAAGACAAGGAAATCATTACTGTCTGCAGACCCAGACCCAGTATTAAGTTACGACTGCTGTGTAGCACGCGTTTTGATCATGCTCTTACGGAAACTGTACCTACACAAACCTACTAAGGCTTAACGGCTTATGTACAGCACCTACTTTGGGCTATTACAAGATTTCGAATTAGTTCGCTTTCTATAAGACAAAAGAATAAAGAGATTATACATCAACTATTCGGAAACTAATACATGCTCTGCAATATGGCTTTTCGTTGTAATAAATGATAATCTAATCTTGTTGACTACATAGATTAATTCATTTTAAAAATCGTTATTCTCGCTATAGTTTTAAGTACAGCCATGACCTAACATAACGTAGCATAGTTCTTACCAAACGTAAAATAATGTAGGGTTGAGGAAAGAATTTTTTCTATTGCAGGTTTACATTTGCTACTGCCATTTAGCTGGTAATCACAAAAAAGGTCTTAGAATGAAAGCAACACAATCTTACAGATTCAACTTGGTGCATAAGAATTGCTTTTAAACTGGATAATTTTAAGTTACATTAATGAAAACTTACCAAAACTTTGAATTGGTGAGTATAAAGCTATACTGGACATTGCTTCACTTATGCATTAGTTTAGCGCGTTCTGCCAGTCGATTTTGAGACGACAATGGCCGCTGTGATGCTTTTGGGTAGCAAAAAGTATTCCGTAAAATATTTAGTAATTAGTTAGTTGAAACTATCTTCTTTAGAAAATAAAAAGCAATCATACATTCAATTTGCTACTACTTATTACTTAAACATGATATCATAATCCTAAAATTAATTGATGAACTGGTGCTCTTACCACATTACCTTACGCAATGAGGAAACGACATAAAGAAAAAAAACAGTAGAGACTTTTTTATGTTATCAATTGTTCCCCTCTTCTGTTTTGTGATTAAGTGCTTTCAATATTGACATTACTTGTCTATGATATGCCCGGATAATTTTAGATATATAGTACAGTGGGGAGGGAAAGTGCAGTAATAATACAATGGCAAACAAGCGCAGAAAACGCGCATTAGGATTTTTTTAATCAATGATGGATAACGAATGCTAACTACGATGGATGAAGAAGGACACTTGAGTTCTTTTTACTTCTATTTTTATTTTTCAACATTAAGTTACGTTCTACCAAATCATTCTACCTGTTCCTAATGATTTGGAATATTCTTTTGGTTTGTTACGTTAGAATATCTACTATCGCGTAATCAATTCTTATTCTTTTGCGATTATGTTGTTGGCTGTAGTGTAAACTTTTGTTTCTTCTGTATAACGGTTTGCGGTTGACTTTCACAGTATTGAGCGTAGGTGGAGCTCTCTACAAACTTCGAAATTGTTTTAATTACTTAATTCCTAACTTTATCGCAGAGCTTCTTATAAATCTAAGATTCTTACTCAGTAGCTAGTTTTGATTTGCTTTCGAGCAATAGGATATCTGACTCACATCAATTCCCGGGTATATCATTCTACGCTATCCTAAGTAACGTTACGTAGCAGGTAACAAGGGGAACAGCAAGAGTGTGTCGTGGTTACACGATTACGGGTTAAAATGAATTATAACACAAAACAAAATAAAATGTACAAACGGCAAATACGGAAATACAAACAACAAAAATAAAATAAAAACCAGGTATCCTTTTATTTATTTTCTTTTGTTATTAATTTCTTTTCTTGTAAGTGTGTAATCACGACGACAAACGTAAGCTGATGTCACCTTATCCCTCATGACGTAACGTCAATAAGAATCGCGTCGACAAGCACAATCATGTGGTGTCCGCCATAATCATTGTATAATATATTCTTTTACTTTACTTTTTTCCTACCTTATCTTTTCTTTGGCGTAATGTAGTGTAATAAGAAATGTGTAGTTCTTCAATTAAAATGAAAATTACGACGCCATGATCAATATGAAATAACTAAGCACATGCTTCCCCCAAGACAATCGAATGAAAAAAGTGACAACAAATTAATTAACAATCATTCTACAGAATAGTTTCCTCTAAACCAAAAACATCACATCGGCTGTAGTAGTCTTAAAATCGACTAGCAGAACGTGGCTTATTGCGTACAAATCATGCAACGTTGATAGCTAGAGGAAGAAAAGCGCAATCAAATTCTTTGTAACAATGAACTACAACGGACATTTTCCCTCTCTATTGTTTTAAAAATAGTTTAAGCTCTCCAATTTCTACTGCTATTACAATTTATGGTTTCCTTTTATAATAACCTGACTCAAGAAATATTACGAAAAAAGCTAGTCATTCACAGTGAATCATTTAAATGGTTGTTCTAACGTATGTATGGCTTGTTCCATTTTCTTGTGCGGTGCATCACCTTTCTCTCGCTTAATACATTTCTCAAATGAGTGCTTTTACTTCTTCATATTTTAATTTTTGTAATCTAAAGAATCATAGCTTATTAATGATCATTCTGAGAATAATTGCGATACCTTCAACATTACTTGACAAAGAGTCGAAACTTAATCGACTGCGGAAATAGTGTCACTATTTTTGAACGCCTGCTACAATGATAGCAAACGTTGCACTCGCTCTACATACAGCATGAAATGACAATTCTAATCAGCAGGTGCAATTTTTATGCGTACCCCCGCTACGAGCGTAACCATGAGCATTTCCAGTACCATTCTTGTTCCACTGGTTACATCGGCTTACACTTGGTAGAATTTGAAGTACGAGTTCTCCACCAAATTGAAGCATGGATTGTGCTACTAACGAGAATTGACTCTTTTTCGATTTTTTTTTGCATTTTTCATATTCGAAATTGTAGTAAATTTTTGTTTTCTTCTTTGCTCTTTTTAGAGTAGTCAATTAATAATCAGGTGAGTTTTGTGGCATTTGTTTTCCTCCTGTTTGCTGCGTTGTTATCACCTTGTTGAATGCTTTCTTCCATTACTCCCGTTCGGCTAAGCTTTTCTACTATCTTAAATGGAAGAAGGTAAACTGTTGAATACGTGATGTGTGGGAGTACTAAAAACATGTGTGGGAGTACTAAAAACATGTGTGGTGGATAGTATAATAGCCTTTTGTTGTCAAATTAAATTCTTGCACCCTCCTCGTTAAAACTTTGTTTCTTAACACGTTTTGATTTTTCTGTGATTGATTTTTCAGACGCCCCTGCACGCAACTTAGTTCTTTCAGTCTGTGAACTGAAGCAAAATGGGTCTGCTCCAGGGAGTAGAGTATGCCCACAATTAGCAACTGTTAATTCAAAAATATACCTCTTTGGGGGCGCAGATGAAGAACAATCCTTTGATGATCTTTATTCTATGGAAATTGGTCTGTTTTAATTTTCCCATCATATTGCATTGTGAACTCTCGCTATTCCTTATCATCTTCGCTTGTTAGCGGCCTCAGCAATGTAAGTTAATGAGTTGGCACTTTATTTTACAGAAAAGGTTCATTGGACTGAGCTTGTCGCTACTGGTTTTAGTAAGCCTACTCGGCGGTATGGTCACACCATTTGTTCATGGATGGACAAGCTCGTTCTTTTTGGTGGATTAGTTGAGGTCAGTTTTCTCCTTACTAGATTTCTTTTTGAATGTATCAGCTTTAGAACTGGTGACCTGGCACCTATCGAACGAATGGTGTGCACTTGCTAGTGTAGTTATTGGAAATGATGCTTTCGTTTCTTTCTTGGCTCTTTTTTTGCTGTATCCTTATTTACAGTGTGGGTTACGTACATCATGTTTTGGTAGAGGGTACACATTCAGTTACAAGGGCTAATGCGTTGAAAAATTTTGTGTTGTATAAACTTTTAACAGTTTTTACTTTTGCGAGTAAGCTCTATCAATGAATGAATTTATATATGCAAAGCAATGTGTGAATGCATGCACAAATTGAATGATGAGCAGGAAAATAATAACAATTTGATGTCCACTCAAGAGAAAGTGACTGCTCCTCCATTTCTATCTGCATCCAAACAATGGTCTCATATAGGAAACACTATGAATGATCTTTTCATTTTAGAGGTACGATTTTCAAGAAAGGAACCGATTTACTTACCTTTTAGTGCCGCTGCTTCGTGGAGGGGGATTTCATATGAATATATTAGGCAATACAGTATGGATAGCTGTAGGTTTTACCTTTTGTACAATTGGATGGCTGCACTTGTAATTTTCTACTGCCACTCGTTTGATGTACCTGTTTTTTGTGACAAACGCATGCCTTATAGGTGCCTAAATGCTCGTGGAGTATACCCGAAATGACTGGAAACCCACCTTCTGCTCGGGCATTTCATGCGGCGGCAGGTAAGGTAATTTTTTATAAGGTATAAAGTACTAGGATTGAGGCGGCATCCACTGCGTTTTTCCTACATTGAAACCTCATTTCTAAGCGTGAAGATTTTGTTCTTTTGAATAGAAATTGTGTTACATTTTCTATAAATGTGAGACATGTAAGAATAATAATTTACCAATATTTTTTGTATGCAAACAACACTCCCCTTTTAAATACGCATCCGTCTTTATCGTCTATCTTTTTCTATATTGCTCTTCTCTTTTTTTTGGTGACGTCTGCGCTCAGTTGTGAAAAACTTTTTTATCGTCCACGGAGGAAGCAAGAGCATCACTCCCATAAAGGTATTATTCCCTACAAAGCCAACGTACTCTCAGTGTACTCACATGAAGCTAGGTAGTATAGGGGATTTTTAATCCATGCATAAACAATGATCCAAGCCCAGCCGATACGTTTTAAGCATTTACGTTTGTTGTAGAGTTGTTTTAAACATTTTTATTAGGAGAATTTGCTACTTTTTATTACGTTTAATGGTTACTTTCAATTTTTTTCCTTGGTTTTTAATTCCAATTTCTTCTCAACTATGTAAATCCCCCTTTTAACGAGACACAGTGTACATATATTGAATTTTGTAGGGTATGAATGATCTCTATGTGCTGGATTTGTCTACAATGACATGGATGGTTGCCTACCAAAAAGGAGATGTCCCCCCTCCAAGGTTTTGATTAGATTCATGTGTTTGCTCTTTACCAGCCTAATGCTATTTTCCCCTCATTCTACTCTGGGCTAAGCTTGGAAACACACAAACTCTTCTGATGAATATTCTTTGCTTTTCTATTTCAGAGTTGGCCACAAAATTGTTTACTATCCCCCACAGAATGTGCTATACTTATTTGGGTATATACTACGTGTTTGAATCGTACTTTTAGTTGCAGATTTGTAAATGTGTTTGTGCTATACATACAGCTTGGGAACCGTAATTTTATGTTTATTTTTTGTTGCAGAGGTGCAGGGGATGATGGATCACTTTACTCTCTTGATGTGAGTATGTTGGGTACTTCTTCCTTCAGTGAATTTGTATGGTATGTAAGTCCTTTTTTATTGTGAAGAAATGCTTCCGTCAAGTGTGAGACAGGTTTTCTCAGTTGCTTTCTTTTGTATGTGTATACTTTTAAATGCATGGTATAAAAAGTGTAGTGTTTTTAAAGATAATTTTCAGCCCATGTGCATTGACAAGAGTTTTGGTAAAAATGTCTTGAAAGTTGGCAGTAGTGCTATTTCAATAATGTGTAGCAAATCAAAACGTTGAAAATTTGTTTTAATTTTTTTTAAGGAAACGTGTGAACGCGGTCGGCACGCCCCCTGTGGGTCGCAGTTTTCATTCGTTAGACATCATTGGCCAACGTCTGTTTGTATTTGCTGGATTGACGAGCACGGATCACTCTGATTTGTATATTTATGAAATTGATAAACAAAGATGGTCTCGACCTTTGTTTGATGGTATTTTATAAACTGCAATTGTTCTTTTTTTGTTATGCAAATCAGAAGATTACACGTTCTTGAATGTTTGATCCTATTTTAGTAGGACATGTATATTCTTTATTTTGGTTTTGTTGTAGCTAAAGCAAAGGCATGCTTAAACCTTCTCTTTTTTTGGGGGGTTTATGGCTTCTCTTAAAACGCCTGCATAACTTTTCTGAGGAGATAAAATACTTTTTCAAATTTTTCTTATACGTTAAAACTTCGCTTGAATACGTGTCCATTTGCTACAACAGAATTTGGTCTATGTATCTCCCTTTCTCACACCTGTGCTTCTACTACTCTCCTGTCTCTCACACCTGTGTTACTACTACTCTCCTGATCCTCTACTCTAATTCTTTTTGCTCACTTGCTTGCCTACGGATCCTATTCTTCTACTCTTATCTTTACTCATTCACTCTCCTTCCACTTTGCCTCTCTTCGTCCACATGTCTGCTCTCATTTTGGTATATCTATATTAACCAGCATTTGCATGAAGGTTGACCTTTTTGTTGAATACAAGAAGATGTATATGTTTTTATTTTGATTCTAGGCCAAATTAACTACCGTGCTCATGGATCTACGGTTTTACATGATAAATTAATCGTTTTTGGTGGTGCACGTGATCGTCCAGATGGAAATAAAGGCAAAGGGGATATATTGAGTAGGCATCATTACTTCTATCTTCTTAAGTGCACATGCCTTTATTTGCTTGAAAGAAAAAAACACAGTGTAAACTTTGAAACGAGAGGGGAATTTTTACGTTTATAAGGGAAGAAATGCGCATATTGCATTCTATACTATTTAATCTAAATACTACGTCTTAAATCTTAGCATGGGCCTAAGAAATGGTGTGAACTTTAAATACAATGGCTAAGGCTTGTATGTAGTTAAAAGGCGATGCATTTTGAATTGTATTCAAATTATGTGAAGGTGTACGTACAGAGAACCTTATCCAATTTGACTATGTAAATTTTAGAATGAATTCTCTTCTTTTGTGATGCTTAGTTTGTACTTTAAAAAAAATTACTGTGGGTTTTTGCACGTTTCTATTAGATGTATAATTGAACTAAGTTTGAGAGGAAACGAGCGCTAGAATCTCTCATCTCAAGCAAGATGAGGGGATCTAACTAGTATTGCTAATAGTATGGAGTTTGATGTAAAAGGGGAACACAAATAATTCGATTGAAAATTTTTATTAAAAAAAATTCTGTTTTTCAATGTTTCTAATTTTTTTAAAACTTTTTTATTTCAGGCTCTGATGCCTCTTTTTCAAAGCGGCTTTCTCGAAGGCTAATGTTTTTAAATGTTCTTGAAATTAAAGAAGGTGCAGGCGATAGTGAATTTAAATTCAAACTGGTTACTGTAGGAGATTCTGGTGTAGGCAAATCGTGTTTACTGGCTCGATTTGTGCAGGTTTGTAGCCATAGAGTCTTAGTGTGAACTATAATGAGAGTTTTTCTTCTTATGTGTGTAAGATACGTTTTACATCGTATGAAAGAGTAGGAATCAATTTGAAACAATATTTTAGAAGTGCGTTTTTTAAACCTTTTAAAAATAGAAAGTAAGGCATTTTTGTAGCGTTTAAACCGTAGTCTTCTCTTCTTATACGCTCTTTCTTAACTATTTCCTGGAAATTCATGGTGTTTACCTTTGTTTGTATTGCAATGAACTCTTCATATGTTTCATGCTACAGATTTCTGATTCAATATCCTTTTTAAGCTAAAAATAAAAAAAGGGGGGGCGGTTTTGTGGTAGAAATTTGTATTTTATTTATATTCTGATCAAAGTAGTTTATTGAATACAGTTTAAATGCACTCACTATTCTAAAAAAATTAAAGCAGTACTCCCTATATAGGAAATTGTTTTTTTTTCCTATAGTTTCACAACTATCGTTTTAGGATGTAATATAGAAATTCTTTATTTTATGAAAAGTTTGGTACTTCTATTTTATTTTTTATTCTCAACATGTAGAAGTATACTTGGCAGTTTTATTTTCTTTTTTTCAAGAGGTGTGTGTATGTGTTTTTTTGCTCTATTCTTTCTTGCTGCCTACACTTTTCTTAGGATGTCTACTCTGAATTTCATGTGGCTACAATTGGTGTTGACTTCAAATCTGTTGCTACCATGATCAAAGGGAAAATTTGCACACTCCAATTGGTAGGTGTATCTATAGGAGTAGTTGTAGGGATGAATTGTTTTTGCATTATGGTTTACTGCTGTACGTGTGGAAACATAGTTTATAGACTGACTGCATGAGCTCTAGAAAAGGAAGTATTTTTTCTTTTTAACCCGTAAAGCGTTGGTGTATGAATAGATGGAAACTCACGTTTTGTAGAAATTATTTGGATTGGTTTTATGCAATACTTTTGCATTTTGGTAGTGGGATACAGCTGGCCAAGAACGTTTTGGAGGCGTGACCGGAAATTATTACCGGAAAGCGGATGGTTTTGTGATTGTTTATGATGCCACACGAAGATCCTCCTTTGAACATGTTGATACTTGGCTTTCTGAGGTGAGTAGTAACATTCATTTTGTAAATTAAGGAATTTCTAGAGTCTTGGCTTATAGATTGTAATTTTTTTGCAATTCTGGCCCCAATATGTAGTGTTTTTAAATAGGGATGCTCTTTTAAACACCAGATGATACAAAAAAGAGAATTTTTTTTCGATAGAATTACGTTAGAATTAAAAATAAAATGGAAGCGGAGAGACAGGAATATACATTGCTAGAAAGAGGACATCTTTTTGACTTTTTTTTTTAGAAAAAAATTTTAGATGCATAGTTTGCATGCAACTTGAGAGGTGTTGGTGCTGTTCTTTTGGGGTATGATTGACGGTTGCATTGTTCTCTAAATTACAACTATAAGCAATCCCTATAACCTACATTTCTACTAAATCAAAATATACAGATCAAAGAACATCATGAATGCGGTCCTAGTACTATTTTATTATTGATTGGAAATAAGCATGATATGAAAGAGGAGATTCAGGTTACTGAGGAAGAAGCAAAAGCGTGCGCAAACCGGATAGGTGCCATTTATGTAGCGGCATCAGCAAAGGTGAGCATATGTTGTTTTCTCTCTCTTCTCTGAAAATGGCATGCAAGTAATGCTGTATAACGAGAAAAATTGGAGATGAGGTTTTCGTGGTAAGCATGAAAGCGATATTTATTGACAGTGTGAGATATGTGTAAAAATGAAAATTTTTTTAGGTTGTAAAACGTATAGCGAATTTAATACTTTCCGTGTTTTGATTGGAGTATAGCTTGGCTATGCTTTTTTTTGCATGGTACTCAAAACATGCTGCGTATATTTGTAAGAGAAAGGTTGGAAATGCATGTCTTCCAAGGTTGAAGGATTGTACAATGCTTGGGAAGTATGGGGGCGGAGTTTTTTAGATGGATGTTTCGGTTTATTATTTCGGTGTCACAGTTTATAAATAGCTACTTCTAACGTTTTTCAGTGCATAAAAACTGAGATTTTTTAAGCATTCTTGTTGGTAACTGCTTTGGAGTGCGTTTGACTCGTGTAGTCTTCGCCTCGAATTTGGATAAATTTGCTTCATTAAAAAAAAGTGTATTTTATGTGCTAATCGTGGAGAGTAGAATGACCTAATGCCGTTTTAGTTAAAATATTTTTTTTTTAATATATCAGGTGGCCTCAAATGTTGATGCTGCCTTTTTATCAGCCGCTACCAAGCTCGTTGATCTACGGTACACGTCTTAATTTCTCTTTTTGTGATGGCTTGTATCAATCTTCTTTTTTTTCTTATCTATGCTTTGCCTGGTGCATATTTGATGAGGAAATTTTGTTTGAGTGTTTTGGTGCTTCAGAGTGTACGTGGTGAAAATTTTCATTCACCGTTAGAATTTTTGAATAATTAACGATCACTCTCATTCATGCTTTATGAGAGGCTTGTTTATTTTGATAAAAAAACCGGTTATTCCTGGCTTACTATTATTGGTTTCATGTTATTTTAAATAAAAACTTTTTTGAAGGAGGCGATTAGGAACCCAGCGAAAAGCCACGACGGAAAAAGAAGGTCCAGAAAGCAATGCAGGACCTAAGGCAGATGTGGTGCAATTGTCTTCTGAACCCGTTGTAACATCGTCAAGTTGTGCATGCGCTTCGGGAAGCAAAAAGAACACGTAACATGCATTTCTTGTTGGATTTCTAGCTGTAATTTCTTTTAAATTAAGCTTTTTATTCTGCATACTATCTATGTTGATGTTTCTACCTGTCTTACCAAGTTTAACTTCGATTTTTTCATTGCATTTGCATTGCATTAGTTAAAAATGTATACATGTCATGCCTGTATATTATATTTTTCAGAAGCGCCATTGCTGATATTTACTATACTCATTTTTCTGTTTTTATTTTTGCAGCAAGAACAACCGTTGATGGAGTAAAATGGATCCAATGGAGTGCTCGGGATTGTTTTATGTTTTATTGTTACAGAACTGGAAATAGGATTTCAAGTAGAACCTGACAATCGCTTTGATTTATCATGAAAATGGAAAGGATTTGCGTTTGTTTCAGAAGGGTAATTGTTGCTCTTCTTTCATTTTTAAGATGAATAGAAATTTTCCGTTAAAAAGTTAATATTATTTTTTGTTAAAACTTGGATGAAGTACTTCGGAGAGAGGACTTTTTTGGGACGTTTGAGATATTTTCGAATATCTCATTTGCGTTTATTTTTTTATTTTGTTTTGTCTGTATCAATTCTTTCTGACTACTACGTGCTTAGTTTCAAAATTGTTTTTAATTAGATCCTTTCATTTCTTTATTTTATTCGTTTTATTGTATACTTAATCATTCGAATGGCAAGTTGTATATGATACAATTAAGAAACTTTATGTAGTTTTCATAATTGGGAAAACAGTCGGTAGATAAACCTACTCTGCATTTCTTGGAAGCATGGTATGGTGAACAGACGATGAGATTCGGTGTTGTGCGAACATTGAATAAAATCGGATTTGAATTAAAAAGATAAATAATAACGCTCAGCAAACCCTTACATTTAGTTAGTAACTGCTCGTCTTCACTTGTTAGCAACAGAAGGGCAAATTTCTAAAAGTACTTAACCATGTGCGCAGTCGGTAACCTATGAGAAGATGCCCCATGCTCTTTTTCCGTTTGTATTGTAGCTTTTCATAGGTGTACAATGGAGCAAAGCAAACGACCGCTCTTCAACTCGAAACGCATGCAGCAGCCGTCATTGTTATAATAGCAAGATGAGAATCATAGAAAGCATATCTTGAATTCTTTCTTATCCCGCTTACTAGCTAGTTGAAATATGTATCTATCACCTTTGATATTTTTTGTTAAGATGCTTTACGTCATATGTTTGTCCACTTTCATCATCCTCTATTCAATTGATAGGGGTACCATTTTTACTTAGTGATTGCACATAATTGCGTTTCTTGTGAAATGTACCCACTAATTTCACTTTCAAAACAAACTGGGAAGTTTTGGCAAATTTCAATTACCTCAATAGTCAGTACTTTGTGATGGCAGGACATGAAGCAATGGTCGGATAGAAATTTAACACTATGCGGGAGGTAAAATCGTAATATTCGCACCGACGTTTTTCCAAATTAGGCATGACTGGTAGCAACATTAAAGTAGCAATCATTCCCAGCCAGAGAAAAAGAGTAAATTATACATACACGACAGCCGCAGTTATAAAAGCAAGTGCTCATTTCTCTTGGAATGATTAGGATAACAATCACATTGAGAGAAATCACCGCGGTAAATGCGCCTAGCCAAACAATTTGTAATCATGCCCACGCAGTTTAAATTCAATGCATCGTATATTAGAAGGAGAGCCTTATATAGTATCATGAACGAGTGTTAGGCTAAAATACAACACTACATCAGTTCTTACAATTCACATTATCATGTATGTTCCGTCTACATATCGATATTCTTGTAATGGTTTCCCTAAAATATCAAGAAGCACAGCGCTAGCAGTGATTACGCGCTGTAAGCTTTGTTTTAAAGCATTTCTTGTAGAATAAAACAGTAGAGAGGATGCATTACCAAACGATGTAACAAAAGAAACATAATTGTTTTCTTTATAATTACTTTCAGTATTCCTCTTTGGAATACTGGATTCAAACCATTCTATAGTATTGGTCCTGTGCTCTGTCCCGTAGGATATGGGTTCGGATGCAATCGCCGTATAAACATTTAGTGAGTTCTGGTACGACACGGGAGTTTGTATACGAGTTGAAACTCCACTTGAAGGAGGTGATGGAGGTGAACTGGGATTGTAAGGGGTTAGAGACTTTGCTTCAGGCAGCAATTTGTGAGTAAGCTCATTTGGAAAATGGAAATAAGACATGCCACGATCAGTGTCTGTACTTTGTCGGGGTGCTGTATCATTCGCTTCATCTCCTTCAACACCAAACAGCACTACTTCATCGATTGAGCGTTCGAATTCTTCCATTCGGCTAGTATCAATATTTTTTGCATACGTGCGCATGTCATTTTGCTTTTGTGAACTGTCTTTTTTCTCAGACATTGCAGGGTTGTAGCTCGTCGCACCACTGTGTTGTACTCTTCGTATGTTTGTTTTCTTCGAGTTTGTTTTCATTCAAAATAATTCGATGACAAGTTGATTATCTGAGAGAATGTAATGTAATAAAAATAACTGCAACAAAAACGTGAGTAGCTCTATCATGTTAAAAAAAAACTTTTTTATCTTTTCATAAAAAAAAGAAGATGAAACTGCTTTCAGCACTTAAACAAGCAGTTGTGATTTGATTGTAATTCCGATGCACCTGTTTTGCGATTTTTAAAACTAAATTTGTAACTGCAAGTAGTGCACAGCAAAGTATAAAGCATATAAATTGTCCATTTGTAATCTCAGTGCATTCGTTAAGCATTTTGTTAGAAACTGTTTAGCCTTAATGAATTTGAAACGAATTTCCTAGCGCATTAGCTACCAATTAACTTGTTTTACTTTTCTCTCAACTTTTGATGGTTCCAATAACCTTGTTTCAACAGTATACAATTGCTTTTGTAAACGCTTATTTTTTTACTGAAACGCTTGTTTTTGTATCTACTCACCCAATAGTTGTACTGAAATACCTGCTTCTCAATAAAAAAACCCGTCTTTTAAGCACTGCAAATAGTAGTCAGTTTTTCTGCTTTATATAAACATATCAAAGCGTCCCAAATTGCCAAATTAATTGTTGCCAACTACTTTTTTTACAGAAATGGAAAATGTTTTTAATGTAATTTTGATCAGGGAAATAAAAATAGTATTTATGCACTTTACTGAAAGACTGAACTGGACCGGAAAACGTGCTCAGCTTTGTACCATTATTTTCAACTTACCAGAGTAAATTCCCTCAGTAATAGAAAACTTGGAAACTGCAGTTAATGTAATTAAATAATCTGATTATCAAAAAAAAAAGTACCTAGTACTTCAAAATGGTTCAGAGAAATTGCTATCGATAGTCATGATCAAACGCTGCGCTGCGCAACAAAGGTCAAACTCAAAGATTAGGGATGACTTGTTTAGGCTATTGAGTGCAGTAAGGCTCACAGATTTACCATCCATTTTTTATTAAATCAATTTCTATCATCTCGACAAAGCCAACCCAGCACAAATTCTTTTTGAATGATACATAAAGCAAAAAGTAAATTTATTTCACGCTTCGCCTTGTAAAATTGTTTTCATAAAATTTTGATGCAATTGCACTTTCTTATATTGTGTATCAAAATGCGCACATGCCTGATGAAATGAGATACTCATCGATTAAAAAAGTAAGAGCTTCTGAACGAAAACAATTTCAGTTTCATGTGCAAACTTACGACTCATGAAGAACTTACTTGTGAGTGGTTGCAATTAAGTTTCCATTGATACTTAGAAATCAACAAAACTTTTCATAATGAGTATCCAACGCGCTTCAAATTGATGCATCGATAAACAATCATTTTTACAATTGGCTGCCCTGTACTTTTCTCTACAAAAAGATAATAAATAGACTTCTTACCTTACAAAAGTTTTTTCTTGTTTGTTTTCTTAGTCATGTAAATTTTTCCAAAGATACAGAAAAGAATTATATTAGATTTCGGAATTTTTGAAAACAAGTTGGAGCATTGCTTTGCTACTCTACGTAAAAAGTAAACAAAAGCAAGACCTTCTCACAAATGATCAGCTAAACTATGCAGTTCATATTCATTTTTTTCCATTATTGGCTGGAACACTTAATGGTCAACGAAGAAATTACTGGCAATTTTTGAGAGAATTTTAAATAAAATTTAGCAACTCGTAATACTCTTATTTTCATATTTCTTTTTGGGGTGGTGTTGTGAATGGTACAGTTTCAATATGCATGATTGAAATGATCTTGCCCATTAAATTTTCGTTTTGGTAATGCAATCATAAGCTAGAAAGAGTAACTACTAAACGCGGCTGAGACGCATATAAAAGCACCTGGAGAGTTATGAGCAGCAATTAAGGAGGAATATAAAAGTAGGACAAAATAGAAAAACACATTTTGAAATGATTGTAACAAAAATTTAGTATCCTACTGACATGCTTGTATCCTGCTTCGAAGTGTATGAATGTTTAGTCAAGCATTCAGCTATTCTAAACTTCCTATGAAAACTTTATAAAATGTGGAGCTGCTATACAGTCCATTAAAATTTCGTATGTCATAGATGCACTGTTTCTTTTGTATATTGACTTGACTGCAATAGTTAGTTATATCACCTTTTCTATTTGTCTGAGCTCACTTGTTGCACTACTAGAAGGATGCACAAAAAAGTTTTATAGCAGGCGCTTAGGGAGATCAAAATCAAAAAATAGCATACAACTCTATAAATATTATTGTCCCAGCTTCTCTACTATGGTATTATAGAAAAAAGCATCCAAAAATAGTTTCACTAGTTTTTGCTATTAAAAAGTAAAAGGTGCCTTATTAATAGCAAACGTAATATAGGAAATGTTTACCAGTTAGCTCATCAAGCTTGACAACAACTTATTCTAGAAAGGAGGCTCATTTGTTTGAATTTATTAAGCTTACTTCATGTATTTCATCGACTGCATGCAAAGAGAAGTGTCATACTGTTAGTGTTTTGTAGTTCATTATCATTTCAAATGTGCAAACAAAATTTTGACTGGTAAGTGAGATTTGGGGATGAGAACTAGAACAGACATGCCCACCATCAAGCTCGCTGCAAAAGAGTTGTGCTGCTATGTCATTCACTTATAGAAAAACTTAGAATAGCATATGGTGCAGCGCTTTCCAACGCACATATCAAACTATCTTCATTCCGCTAACTATAATTTCTCTTTTTTTGGGGGAGCAAAAAGAGATAGCTATTCGCATTGAACAAGACTAAACAGACAAAACACTTTCGGCACAAACTTCATCTTTTAGACCAGGATTTCATCTTTCGTGCTCCTTTGCGGCCAGGCATCTTGGGCATTTTTTGGCGTTTATCTTCATATAAAACAGAATCTAAAAGAAAACAAGAATCAAGATTTGAAATAAGTTAGGATCGCTTGAAATTCTGAACCTACATTAATTTTAATCCTAAATTTATCAAATAGCTCATCCTATCACTTAGGATTTTAAGTTACAAAATAATAAATAGATTTACAGTGTATACGAATATAAAATATGCGCTAAAGCAATTCACGTGTTTTCAAAGATAGTATTTTTGGTCACTAGGAGAAAATGCGCTTATCTTACCTTCTTCAAAATCATCTGCACATGAAGGACTAGCATTAACTAATGCGCGGGCAACAGCCAAGCGAGTAGCACGTGACTGGCCAGACAATCCTCCGCCTCGTGTGTGAATAAATAAATCATAAATTCCTGCGGTTTTAGTAAGATAGAACGGTTGTAAAATATCCATTCTGAGAAGAAGTAATATATCAAAAGGAATTTAAGGAACTAAACAGTTGAGAACAACAGTAAGTTGTGCAGAAAGGCTTTGGCAATTCACAAAATCGCGTTTGTGTTAAAAAAGTAACTAAAAAAATTTAGAAAAATTAAGATTACCTGTTGTAGTAGTATGGCCAGTGAGCGTATACATCTTCGTCTTTGTTTACGCGAACCTAATAAAAATAGTAAATAATCCTACAGAAACATTCTAGCACTCAAAAGTTTTATATGATAAAAAGAGTGTAATACAGAAAAGAACACTTGGAATGAAGAAATCCATGCGGTTTCCGATAAAACAATACAGCTAAATGGCTAAAATACGATTTCAAGATTTTTTTTCTAAGAAAATGAATGAAATATTGACAGCAAAGCCTATAGTGCAAAAATAAGAAAATAAAGCTATAGGTAATAATAAGAGGAAATGGAAAACTCCAAAATTTGAGAATGTAGACACACATGAATGCATTTTAAGGCTACAGATAAAACTATTTATTGGGGAAAACCAGCGAAAAAACCGAAATTCAACTAAAGAATCATGATTTTCACGTACAAATTCAAAATGAAAAAGCAATTCATATATATTTCAAAGCATTGCAATACCTGACCGCTACCTCTTCGAATAATGACATGGGCTGCCGCCCTCTTACACGTCCCTCGGCCTTGTGCTACTTCCAGCCATTCTCGATTATTATGCCAAAAGGACTGGTGAAATATAGGCAAGAAAAACAGAATTACTCAGAATCACACTGTTATATCATATGCTGATTTACGAATTTGCAATAAATAATAAGTAAGCTATACGTAATTTCTCAATCGACAAGTATATTGTTAATACTTACGAATTGCCATTTTTTTCATGTACAAAATTAAAGGTTTTCTAACGATGAAATAGATTGAAAATCAAACTTAAACAAAAATGATCAATCTGATTACTATCCAAACAAAAAGCATAGCCATTTGCTTGGCTTAACTGATCTTATTCAAAAACTATCATATTAGAAACGAAGGGAAATTAAACAAATCAAGTTAAAACTTCCAACCTTTTTCCATTTTGGATTGAAACTCTCAATAATTGATCTGTGTATCTCCGCCGGGACTGAGTCGTTTTCAGAACCAACTTCAAGATCTGCCTCGAACAAGATACAACTGTAATGGGGTTGGAGATATTCTAAAATATATGCAGTTATACCTCTCGAAATTTTAAAAACCACAATCTCACAAAAGGAATACTTCTATGAGAGAAAAATAATTTTTAACAAATACACACCAGATATTCCTATGCAAAGCTGTAATTCTGTTACATATAAAATATTTCCTTGCAAATATCTAATAAAAAACTGTTTTAGATATAATCTAACTGTCATCTATGGAAGAGTCAGAAAGTTTAGAAAACTCTATCAATCCAGTTTCGTTAAGATCATCTTCGTTTTCTTCTATTGTAGAAAAAAAATTTTCCAATACAAAAGGACTTTTATCCTGTGATTAAGTATAGACAGGGTAAAGTTTCTCTACAATCGAAATTGTGCATGTCTGCTTATAAGCAATGTATGGTGGCATCTTATGCAAAATCGAGCTATTACTGATCAAATGTACAAATTAAAATCCTTCCCTAAGGCAAACTTCAATAAAAATATTTCAAACACGTGCTTTAGTTATGCCGGTATTAACATATAAATTGAGAAAACATATTTAGTAAGCTACCGGCGAAAATCTTGGCGATTTTATGATCAGTAACTGGCGTTCCTTCGCAGTAATAATGCCAGCCTCCTTAGTTAAATATAGAGCCTTCAAAAAAAATGTATTTTATTTGAATACTAAAGATATCGAAAAGTTAGGGCTTGCGCTATGAAACAACTTTCTACTCCATGATTTGAGTAGAGGACGAAACTTGGTACGCTAACACAACTTTCTAGGCGATGAAAAAATGCTTAGTTTCTCCATATAGTAGCAAAGCATGTTTACCTCCTCTAAGGCAAAGCCATGCTTTGAGCTTTGCCTAGACGCTGTGTTGCTACCCTCTGGAGTGGTTCCACCATATCTCCTGCTTAAGTTGCAAGCAGCTACCCTACGTAAACCTAAGTAGAGAGAGTCCTTTGAACACAATTGATAAAGCTGAAACCCCAAAGGAAATAAACGGCAGGAACTTGTAATTCTTTTTTCAAACAAAAAAAGGGTCATGGTCAACAATATGGAGAATGTTAGGCTGTAGTCGTAGGATATGATTTGGATGCAGCTTACTTCTCGCAACTGAAGGGAGAACCCCTACAACATTTCATCACAAAAATTGAATTATCAATGCATTCTATCGATCCAATGGGAATTACTGTGATGATTGCTGAGAAAGAAACGTCATCAACAAAAGGCGCACCTAACCCTCTTAACTACTAGCCTTAACAACTGCAGAAGTTGTTTTGCCTAAATTTTCAAAAGGAGCACGCAGACTGAATCACACAGAATATTCCCGATAATTTCCAATTCACAATATCATAGGTTCATGCTGACCGCGTTATCTTTGCTGGGTTGGCAGTGTTTTCTGTGTATTATATATAATTTCCGAGTCTTGGTGTTATCGCAAATTCTTAAGTGTTTACGCTTGCTTTCCTTTAAAATAGGTGAGATATCCCACTTAGCAATGTTTCGGTAGAAGCACCCGCCTATTTTTTTTGATGCCAATTACAAACGATTTTCTTTATCATTAACTTAGACGATGTCGCCACGAGCATCCTCTCCTCGTAAAGCAAATTTCAATCCTTTATCCTACTCCAAAAATTAACTCCACCTAAATATTGGAAACACATAAGAGGAAATGATTGTTGCTTTCTATTTTACAAAGTGCATATTCAGTTTTAATTTTTGTGAACTAAGTTGCCACTTTTTGCATGTCTGTGCGAGCATTTAATCGATCTTCGTCAGTTCTATTAATTGCATTTTTGTGCATAAACTTTACGTGGGTTTTTGTCATGAAAATTTTGCAATGTCAAGCTATCTCTTCGCGCAGTATCAAGCGCTGCTTCTATTTTGACAAATGCAAATTAGAAAATGCAAATTTATAATCAATCGAATAAAAAAAAAACTGATACCATCGTTTTTTATTATTCATCTAAATTTTATGTCGTGTTAAACACCTATTTTGTCAAGCTAAATATCATGTAATCATTTTATATACTGGATTGTATTTATTCAATTGTGGAGCAGCAGCGGCGGTCAATTGATGATGCGTCCAATATCTCTACAAAAAAATAATTACAGGATTTGCATATTCACAATTGTGCGTTTGCATTTTCAAAAGGGAAAATTTTTCTTGAGATAATTTATTGAATTAATGCAGACACCTACCCTCACTCTTAAATGTCATGCCTTGAGAGTCAAGTTTATATAAAAACCACTTTTGTTCTTACATTGAAGTGTGAAAAAAGATAAGGTGGAGCAATAAATCACAATAAAACAGACAAAATTTTTATGAGATATGTTATGCTTTCCTGTTCTTTTCGTGTAGCATGTATCAACAAAGAGGGGTTTAGAAAATTATTCCTCTAATTGCATCAGCAAAAGAATTTTTTCCGTAAAAAAATAAACTTCTTCCTTTGATATGTTTTTACAAGCGAGTTACACGAAGATACTTGAATATTACAAAAAATTGAACGTGGTTTGCTGGACAGAATAGTCTCTGACAGGCAGAAGTTGATTTATTCTTGGAAACGGATAATTAAACCTATACATAAACACTCTTGTGCTTTATGGAATGGCATAAATTACAGTACAATAAGTTCGAAAAGCCATTAGATTGATGTTGCACAAACTTTGCAATAGGTGTTCTTATTCGCCATTTCGAATTAATTTCCAAATCTAAACACAATTTACGGTTTCACACACTATTTAAATCAAGGTTCTCATTCAAATCGAAAAGACCCATCATAAAAATAGAAGAATATATGTGTATTGGCAAATATTTTCCTTTGACAAACAAGAATTTGATTATTCTCTACTACGTACGGCCAACAACTCCTATTAGCAGCTGCTCAAAATACATGTAAAAATTCCTCTTTTATTTAGCGCAAATCGTAAAAAATTTATACATTTCAATTGTTTTGTAGTTGAAAGAAATTAAAAACATTACATAAAAGTTGGACAAGCATTTGCAAGCAAGAAAATCTATGCCACTACAATTTTGGAAAAACAAGCTTGATATAATCACTAAAATGCCAATCTTATATTAAACGCTCTTTCTTTTGTTGCTACTCTTTATAAGCTGCTTTAAACTTTTTTATCGCGAATTTTGTGGTAGAGTTAATAAATTCTTAGCATTCCTTTCTAGTTGAGGGGAATAACCCTCGGATGCAACACATGGGCATGACCCCCCCTGGACCCCTACAAATTCAAATGACAAGGAAGGAAAGTTTCATCTAGTGTCACTAGCCGTTCAAAACTAAACTTGTTGAAAGTCAATAAAGTGAGTCTTCGATTATAGGCATCGCCCGTTTGAATATAAGTTCTTTTATCTGGCAAAACTGGTTTTAAGGCTGCTGTTTAAACATTAAAACAATAATTTGGGCTAATTGCAATAGCTATATATTTGGATATGCAATTCTTGTTTTAACACGACCGCTGGAAATTATTCTGAAGTTACCTGAAAAAGGCTGCATTTACATTTTGAGCCAAATTACTAGTTTTATTGCATAGGATTCAACATTCTGTTCAATAATACTTTTTCACAATGTCAGACGTAATCAGCTAAAACTTATATTTAATGCTGTTATAATTCTTGACATAGATTAATTTGCTAATTTCTTATTTTAAATGAACTTTGCTTGAATTGGCAATCATTTGCCATTAAATTTTGCCGTAACGCTGTACAATCAGAGTCTTTAACAGCGTTAACGCAGCACTCAATAACCTTTGCAATACCAGAGTTTTCAATTTTAAAGAGATGTCTAATTTATGTGTTTTCAATTTTAAAGAGATGTCTAATTTATTTATTACCTGTCATTCGCTAGATTTTTTATATATGAATTTAAGTAACTCTTCTCATTTCTTGTGTGACTCCCGTCAATGAAGACGATAAAAAATTCAAGTAAATATATCGATCGCGAAGCTACTACACGTGTCTCGCATACCCAGACGGGGAATTACAAATGCACCGCATTCATTAATTTTTGACACCCGTTGCTTTTGACGTCAACTCCGTGGTTGCCGCATCCTAGATTGTTGCTTGCTGGTTCTATTTCTATGTTTGCTTAGAAGCAAGAGGTTAACCAAGCACGCAGTTGAAGAATTGAAGATGCTGACGATGCAATTTCTTGACGTGGATAACAATTTTCAACTTTTAAAGTAATTCCATCTAGAGTTTGTACTATAGACCGAGAGATTGGTAGTTGTGTCTCCCAGGCAATTTACAGATCATTTGCTTTGTTACGAGCAGTTTGTGATATAGGAGGCGTATAATTTATCACCGAGCGGTTTCCTTTGAAACCTGTTGATGCGGTGTAGAATTGATATTTGCGATGCTTTTCTTGCACCTAGTATAGTCTATCCCAAAGAATCTGGCACTTTCGCAAACGGTAGAGCAACCTTATCTTTTAATGAACTATTGTTAACCGTTTCATCTATGCTTCTTCCTGAATCCGTTGCTGTTTTTGTGAGGTTCGCAATCCAAAGTGTTAGTGATTTCCAGTTTTAGTTATCTCTAGTTGGTAGTTTTTCTGAACTTCCTGAGCTATCCCGCTAACTTTGTGAAAGAATTGGCGAGTGACATTTGATAATTTTTATTTACGCTTAGTAACATTTCTCCACCCTATTTTAAACCTTATTAGTAATCCCCAATGTTACTATAATTAAATTACATAAAAAAACTTATGTATGCAATAATTTGCTTGTCACTTCTATTTTTCATGTATATGTACATTCAAGAAAAACATATATTCGTTATTTCGTTATTTGATATTAATGCAATAGATTGAATTTTCCAAATAAAATTATGTAAAACTGGGTAGCCACTGTTGATGAAGGTCTTAGCTGCTACATACGTCTATACATATATTTTTTTGATCATTTCTACGCTTCAATTTTGTGATAACTTACTTTCCGATAGTGTTTTCATTTCATCTGTAACATCAGTTATAAAACAATTTTGTACCTATCAAAGATAGTATGTTTACCTGTTGCCTGAAGTAAAACATTTTTCATATTAGCTATAATTAAGGAAGGAAATCCAGTTTCTAGCATGATTTCTATGTTATCTTTCAATGTTGTAACCTCTTAGTTTTAATTAATATTTCTACAGGTTTAGTGTGTGGTCATTGTGCATGAAGTTATACAACCTCCAAAGTGTATATGCTTTTGTTTGAGAACCTGTCATTTCCTGAAGAAAGTAAGCAATCCGGTGGATTGAATTTACTTTTCTATCCTTTTTTTTTTTTGCGTAGAAATTCTATTAAAGGATAAAGTTTTAGAAATATCTTTTGGGATACTTTACCAGTTTTCACGAGGTACCTATTTAAGCAATATTTAGCCCGTAATAAACGGATACGGCTGCCCTTGATAAAAGCTGATGGAATTTTTCTATTTACGTATTGTTTACCCTTTGCGTAGGGACAGAGCATTTTTTATTTTTGTGGAAGCAGCGCTTCTTCATAGTCTATATGCCTTTATTCTTCTGCGTTTATTTATGCTTCTTCACTGAAATTTTTTATACTCTGCATGGATGTGTTTTTTGGTTGGTACGTTTTGTTCCAACTTATTTTGTTGAAGGTATCATGGAAGAGAGATTTAAGCATTTTCTATGACTCGCAGTTTACTTATTTCTCTTTTTTCCCTCTCTCTATTAGATGTACTTGATGTATAGCATAGTCTCTACCTTTTTCTATATTTTTTTTAGTGTAATCAGAAAAGAGTTGATTCTTTTGATTCCTGCGTTATTTTTGTGTGTGTAGACTCTAGGAGAGTTCTTTCTCTTTTTCATAAACTCCAAAATGGAGAAAGAAGAGGCAGCCTCACCCTATGATTTATCCAAACCCCCCTTTGAGTCTGCACGAAGTTCTCCTCGTAGTTCCATTGATACACAATTACGAAGTCAACTTTCTCAAGGTTTCACGGGTGAAACATGGTATTTCTCTTTTTACAATGCATAGTCAATGTTTTTTATATTGAGAAAAAAAATAAAAGTTTTGAGAGAGAATAGAATATTTTGCAAGGGATACTCCATACAGGTATAGTAAAGGGGAGAATTTCTTTTTTCTCCATAGGATGGGAAAGGTATTTGTTTAAGGCATTTCCAACGTTACAGGGGGAAACTAGAGCTAGAAAAGAGTTTAGATTCTATTAGTAGAAATCTTCAAACATTTCTAATTTTTCAATCTGAAAACGTGAAGGATTTTCACACCGCTTGCGTCTGATTTTCAGTTGCATTTCTCTTTTTTCTCCATAAACTCTCCTCCTTTCCCCTTTTTTATTTTTTGTTTTCTTCTTTTTCTTTCCAAATCCTGAATACTTTTGGTTTTTTAAACAGGTATCATTATGATATTCCTCATGGAAGATCAGATCCTATTGTTATCATTCATTTCAATGATATTTACAATATTGAAATGAATGATAATGGTATGGGTGGAATTTCTCGCTTTATAACGGCCATGCAACGTGTAGGAGGTAGAAATCCTCTTGTTTTATTTTCTGGAGATGCTTTCAATCCTTCTTGGCTATCTTCTCACACACAAGGAAGGCATATGGTAAAGAAATGTTTAGCCACTCTTCCACTATCTCCCATTAGCCTACTATTTTTTGTTTTTTTATTTTGTCTGTGTAAATTCTTTCTCCAGTTTATTTTTGGCTGCAGTGAAGAGGGATCTAAATTGTATACATTTGTTTTTGAAGGAGTTTTTTACTTCTTCATCCCCTAACGCTATTTTTAGTCTAATAAAAAGTAAAAACTTGAAATAAACTCTATATTGGAATACCATTTTCATTTTTTTTCTTTTACATTTTTTTTTGAAGGATTTTTTTACTTCATCCCCTAGCGAACGCAATTTTTTTCTCCTCATTTTGTTTTATGAGTTAATCTTTTTTTTTCTAATTTCTCTTCTTTCTTAAAAGGGATAACGTAAGATTTTAATGAACGTTTGTTTATAAAAACAAAAAAATAATAATGTTTAACACACACAGTCTAACATGTACCTCACCTAGAATTTATGTAACATTTTATAGAATTTTTTAAATATTTTTTATCTATATATTGTAGTAGATGTATACAAACATATTGCTTTGTAATTTTTATATTAGGTTCCATTTTTAAATATGTTGAAGATTCATACGGCATGTTTTGGTAATCATGATTTTGATTTTGGTGTTGATCATTTGGAATATTTAGTGGGTTCTACACGATTTCCATGGCTTATAAGTAATGTTTGGGCTGCTGAAACGAATGAACCACTGGCCAATGGTGTTATCTATCGTATTTTTGAATGGCAAGGTTACCGTATTGGCATCTTTGGTTTGGTAGAATCGGGTGTGTTTGTGTTTGAGAATACTAAAGAGAGGGAGGTGGAAGAGGAAAGGGAGGTGGAAGAGGAAAGGGAGGTGGAAGAGGAAAGGGAGGTGGAAGAGGAGGAGGTGGAAGAGGAGGAGGTGGAAGAGGAGGAGGTGGAAGAGGAGGAGGTGGAAGAGGAGGAGGTGGAAGAGGAGGAGGTGGAAGAGGAGGAGGTGGAAGAAGAAGAAGAGGTGGAGGAGGAGGTGGAAGGTTTACCACTAAGGAAGAGTTATGAAGGCAAAAAGGCCTTCTATGGGTTTTGGAAGAGGCATTTAAGCCTTTAATTTGCGTGGAAACTAATGTTTTTGGTGCATTTTGAGAGGGGGTGAATAAAGAGAATTGAGAGAATATAAAGAACAAGAAAATAAAGAGAATTGAGAGAAAGCAGTGTGTGTTGCATTTTGAAATGGATATATATATGCGATGTGGGAGGAACGTGCATTCTATTTTTAATGGCTAAAAAAAATAGAATGGAGGAGGAAAATATACATCATGGGAGGGTTTCAATGAGGGAAAGAAAGGGGGAAGTATCCGTGTATGGGAGGGATCGTAACACATTCAAAAGAAAACGAAAATAAAATTTCTTTTAAAAAAATTTCTTCAATCTAAAAATAGTTTGCCTTGTATGTACACGCACCTTCTACGTGTGAATCCACTCGACAACACTTTTTGTGTAAGTGAGGCTACTTTTTAGTGTACTTTGCCTCCATAAGAAGGGTGTACGTACACACGGCAGGAAAAAAAAGTATGCAATGTCCTGTACATACACTGTGTTTTCTACACATTTATTTTTGTTTACCAACAGAATGGATTGATACTTTGGCATGTTTGGATCCTCGAGATATTATTTTTAAAGATTTTGTAATGGAAGCAAACCGTTTATCTAAACTTTTACGATCCAAAGAAGTGGAATTAATTATTGCTTTAACACATATGCGAGCACATAACGATGAACGGTTAGCACGAGAGGCAGAAGATATTGATCTCATCTTAGGAGGCCATGATCATGAATATTATGGAGCCAATCGCTTTGGAAACTCTATCGTTGTTAAATCGGGTTCTGATTTCAAAGAATTTACAAAAATTTGCATCTTTCCTGCAGTTTCAGAGGAAACAACAGCCGCACCCTCTACTGCCGTTGGCACAACTTCTCTTTTGAAGAAGGAAGTAACGAATTTTCCTTTTTCGGAAAACTCTATCTCTTTTGGTAAGTTTAAAAAAGAGGGGGGGGAGGAAAGTTTAAGACACTGTGAGGGGGGAAGAGAAAGAGAGAGAGAGAGTAGGATGTTTGAGGGAGAGAGAAAGAGAGGGAGAGAGAAAGAGAGGGAGAGAAGGATGTTTGAGGGAGAGAAAGAGAGGGAGAGAAGGATGTTTGAAGGAGAGGGAGAAGAAACTTTGTGGGAGAGAAACAAATTTTGAAGGGGAGAGAGAGATTAAAAATTTTTGAGGGAGAGAAGGAAGTTCGCGGGAGAGATTACAGTTTGAAGGGGAGAGAGAGAATAAAATTTTTGAGGGAGAGAGAGAGAAAAAAGTTTAAGAGAGAAAAAACATTTTGAGGGAAAGAAAAATTTTAAGAGAGAAAAATGTTTGAGGGGTTGAGCCTAGCAAAATGTTATGCATTTCAAAAGAAGAGAAGGATAAGCTATTTTTTTTACATTTTTCTGTGTCCATGGTCCATTTTATTTTTCACACACTATAGTAAGAAATGTTTGTTTTATAAGCAATGAGGTAACGTTTATAAGATTTACCATTTTGTCCTTTTTCCTTCATTTTACATTTTATTAAAAAGTGGATAATGCAATTTAGAATATATATAAAATATATATACATATTTTCTTTTTTTTAAAAATGAAGAAGAAGAATTTTTTTAATTTCCTACGAAAAAAACTATTTCTCCATTTTTAAAACAAAACAAAAATTTATTTTTTAGGTTTCAGTTTAAAAGGAGGGATAAACTTTATGTATATATTTTTCTTTATATTCATATTTCCCTTTTGTTTTTTTGCATTCCTTGGCTTTTTCTGTCGTTTATCTTTTTCTCTATTAATCTTTTTTTTCTCTAAATTATTTAATTTTTATTGGAGTTTATTTTATTTTTTCTTTAAACAAATTTTTCATTTTCAAAAAAGAAAAGTTTTGCATTTAATTTTCAAATTTTCTCTTCCATCTCAAAAATACATATTTTATCTCCTATTATATTCTTTTTTAATATTTTTTCAGAATCTTTAGTACCCACAAAAGAAACAGAAGGATTTTTGGAGATGCCACGATTTTTAAATGGATCAAAATTACAATGGAGTTGTATTCGTGTTTTACCAGATCTCTTTCCTACTAATGCTCATGTAGATGTGATGGTTGGACGTTATATGCGTAGTATTGAAGAAGAAATGACGAAAATAGTTGGAGAAACGTCTGTTCCATTGGAAACACGTTTTGGAGTTATTCGAAGAATGGAAACGAATCTTGGAAATTGGCTATGTGATCTCTTACGGCATGAATGTCGTGTGGATATTGCTATTTTAAATTCTGGTACTAACTATTAGAGGACGTGTATGTACAGAGAGGGTAGAGAGAAGGTTAAAGTGTTTGGGGTTAATAAGGCGATACAAAAAGAAGTTTTTTTTGTTTTGATTTCCATTCAAATAAAATAGGGGAGTTGAGGGGTGTTTTATTGGAGGGAGAGAGGGAGGGAGAAGAAGAGGGGAGAAATAAGAATTATTGGAGAGAATCGTTTTGAGGAGAGATAATTTGTCCAGAAAAGGGCGCAACGAAGAGGAAAACATTGGAATTTGAGAATGTCAAAAGATACCCAAGCACACATGAGAAGAGGGGAAGAGAGGGAGTGGGAGGGAGAGGGGGAGAGTGAGGAACTGAACGAATGAGAGAGGGAGGAAGAGAAAGAGGAAGGAGGAGTGAGAGGAAGGGGAGGGAATGAGAGGGAGTGAGAGGGAGGGAGGGAGAAAAACAAAAGTATGGATGGTCAGGATGTAGCTATGAAGAGGAGAATTTCTGCAATTACTGGCAGTAATTGCAGAATGTGTGAAAAGATTTGCAGAATTTTGATGAGATATTAATAATACTTTTTACTCTCTTTTGTTAATATTTATTTATGTCTTATACATCACTCATTATTCTTTTGTTTTGTTTTCTATGAATAGTTTTTATAATATAAAGTAACGTAAACATATGTATTACTACATTTCTATTTGGAGAAGTGTATTCTTGCAAACTATTTTGGTATATTTTTTCTATTTGGAAAAGACCTTGTGAGGCTGCAGGGAAAGAAAAATAATAAAATTTCATTGGCTGTTTAGTAGTATTCATAAACCTTTTTGCATACATTTTCCTAAAACTTTAAAATTCTTCAATTTTGTCTCTACTACTTGGTGCTTCTATACTTCTCTCTTTCTTCTTTTTTAATTTTTTTCTTTTTTTAACTCGTTTTTTTCTGCTTCTCTCTTCCTCCCTCCTCTCTTCCTCTTTCTCTCCCTCTCTCTCCCCTCCTCTCTTCCTCTTTCTCTCCCTCTCTCTCCCCTCCTCTCTTCCTCTCTCTCCCCCCCACTCTCCCCCTTCCCTCTCTCTTCCCCCCCACTCCCCCCCTTTCTCTCTC